>ML327473.1:45275-89991 GCA_005239505.1 Nicotiana paniculata
GCCCCCAAATTTGAAATATATGACGGGCATGGAGACCCCATATCCCACCTGAAAAGATACTGCAACCAACTCAGTGGAGCAGGCGGGAAGAAAGAACTTCTCATGGCCTATTTTGGGGAGAGCTTAACAGGAATTGCATCGGAGTGGTATATGGACCAAGATATCTCCCGCTGGCATATATGGGACGACTTAGCCCGGGACTTTGTCCGTCAATTTCAATACAATATTGATCTCCCCGATAGAAACTCATTGTCCAATCTTAAAAAGAAGCCCTCAGAGAGTTTCAGAGAATACGCCATCAAATGGCGTGAGCAGGCATCCAGAGTCAAGCCTCCAATGGATGAGGTTGAAATGGTGAGCGTTTTTCTACAAGCGCAAGAAGCTGACTTCTTCCAGAATATGATGTCCGCCATGGGCAAGCCATTCGCAGAAGCCATCAAAATTGGCGAAATGGTGGAGAACCGTTTAAAAACTGGTCGTATCCTGAGCCAGTCTGCCATAAGAGCAACCTCTCAGGCTATTCAGGGAAGGACCGAGGTCGTAGCCAACAAGAAAAAGAAAGAAGAAGGGGCCATGATGGTTTCCGATGTCAGGAAACCTCGACAGTACCCACGCCCAATTCCTAAAGCCTCCCANAGCACAATCAGAATAGAATTCCGCCCCCGAGAAATAACCACCGTCTCCCACCTCCATATAATTCACGCCC
The DNA here is from genome assembly GCA_005239505.1 of Nicotiana paniculata. Lineage (NCBI taxonomy): Eukaryota > Viridiplantae > Streptophyta > Magnoliopsida > Solanales > Solanaceae > Nicotiana > Nicotiana paniculata. Next base: position 45,982 of record ML327473.1, read on the forward strand.
GCCTCAAAACGGCTACCCATACAATCCCTACCCCAGAGAGCCACCAAGGAAATTTAATTTCACTCCCATCGGGGAACCATATTCCATTCTCTTCCCAAAGCTGGTGCAGATGGGGCTCTTACAACCCGTACCCCCAAACGGACAGAACCCACAATCACCCTCATTTAGGTGGGGTACCAGTTGTGCTTATCATTCCGGGGCAGAAGGGAACGACACCGAGGACTGTTGGAATCTCAAGAGAGCCGTGGAAAACCTTATTGAGCAAAATAAAGTGGTAAGGGACGAGGAAGCTCCCAACGTAACAAACAATCCACTGCCCGCCCACAATCAAGGGCCCGTCATCGGCATGATTTGCGAGGTCCAGGATTTTGACCCCGCTCTAAAAGCCATCATCGCCATAGCAAATGTGGACAGAAAACCCAAGATGACGCCCAATGCAACAAAAGATATGAGAAAGAGAAACCCCGTCCCTTAGGTCACAGAGCAAACTAAGACCGAAACAAACAAGGGACCCTCCAAAGATGATGTCCTTTACATCCCCAAAGCACACAGGAAAAAGCAGAGCGTTTTGAGCCCTCCCAGAAGGTTGCGATTCAACAAGGCAATAATGAATGACTCAAAAATATGTATCCCAGAGCAGACATATGTGGCGCGGGGGCCAATAATGAATGGTCTTCTCCGTCCCCTTAACCCCATCCCACCATCAGCTTCCCGTCAATTCCAGATCTAAGAAATGGTTAGAACTGTAATGTTTGCTAATGGCGAATCCGGGTGACTCTGTGACTCAAACTCATATGAGTCGATGGCTTTTGACAAGAGCCGTCGATTCATGTGAGTAAAGGTCACTCTTGAAAGTCGCCGTAGTCCGGCTTAACTCCGGTTAATCGCCGGAGTTCGTCCAAACCCCTCAAACGGGTACTTCTATTTCTTTTCTATATTTGTCAGCATAAATAAGCCCTAAATGCTTACTGATTCCCTTTATTTTTCCTCTTTCATGTTTTCTTTTTCTTTTTTTTTCAAATACATTTAGTTTAGATTTTGTCACTATTTTGTATGATTTAACTGTTAAATGTAGTAGTTTTGCATGACCAAGATTAGCATTAGCTTTTGTTTAGTTAGTTTCCATTCTCTGTTAATTTCTGGACATTTCTATCTTGTTAAAATTCTGTCAATAAACGAGCACGAACAATTGATCAATTAAATCCCTGAATTCATAGTTTAAAATATTGTGTTAGTAAAAACAGCCCCTATTGTTTTTTTTGTTCATATTTTGTTGTTTTGTTCATATTTCGTAGTTTGATTTAGCCTTGATTTTAATGCCTACGATTAGTCTCAATTACATGATTAGCTTCCAATTAATCATAGTTTAAATTTCAACTTTTAGTTTAAAATTGGTATATTCAACTAACTCAAACAAACTGACTCCTCCTAGGTTCAAGGGAAACTTAAACATGTTTAATACAAGAAAACTGACTAATTTTAACAAATTAATTAACTCTCATTAATCGACCAAAATCCTAAACAAGTTAAAATCAGTCAATAATGAGAAATTAATGAACCAATTAGGCTAAAAATCAGTTCTAAAACAATGTTTAGTCATGATTTAACCTAGACTTATCAAGACTAGTTTAGTTAACAATAATTTCCCACAATCACTTGTTTAATAGATTAACCTAGTCTAATAGTCTCTTAAAAAACCATTTATGTCCTAAGGCATGTCCAGGACAACTAGTTGGGATTAATTAGCTAACCTGATCTTAATGAATTAACCAAGCTTCTGATTTCAGATCATTAGTTTGAATTAATCAAATTGAATCAGTATTGAATTGGGTTAAGAAGTTAATTGGCCCAAATTGATTAACAAGTTAATACCTAATGATCCTAGTTAAGTAGAAGGCTAACTAGAGTTAACTAACCAAAGTCCAAGTAATAACCCAAGTGAGTTTAACCCTGATTACCCAATGGTAAATTCAGGGACTCCAAGGGGGTATATTAGTTAATGTAGTTAGGAAATCAGAATTTGAAGGATAGAAAGGTCTTTTGATAAGAAAGAATGTTCAAGAAGATAAGGTTAGACAACTGTACATGTACTATTCCAGCCTAATAGGATAAGGAATATCCTCCAAAGATGCTACCCTGAATTTCCCTATATATAGACTAGGATATTCAGAAGATAAGGACTTTTTTCTGGACATTCTTGAGCTGTTAGGATAGAATGCTCCCCATTCTCAGAAACACTGTCTCTACTTAAGAGGTTTTGAAAAGAAGATTACTATTAGAAGAATCTGATTTCTTTTTGGAAAACAAGCTCATAAAGATATGGCCTAGTTCAGTTGCTATTTTCTCTGTCTGAATTTTGGGGGTTTTCTTGAGGTTTTTCTTTCAAGCTCATAAAGAAATATGGAGTCATCCTAACTTTGCAGCCTCTGGGGATAAATACAGACGTCTCTGTACCGATCCCTCAGACTCTACCAAGTTATCTGTGAGTTGTGAGACCTAAGTAACCTAGTGCTCTGATACCAACTTGTCACGCCTCGAAATCCCTCCATCGAGCCGTGATGGCCTCTAACGTTAAACCCACTAGACAAGCCAACGTGTATAGATAAACTAGCATATTAACATCAATTTAATAGGATAACTAAACGGTTCACAATTTAACAGCGGAAATAAATATGGTTTCAAGCTAAATAAGGACAACATAATACAACAACGCGTAATTTTTTTTTCCAAAACCTGGAGTTACAAACTCACGAACTGTCTATAAGAGTGTTAACTACATAATTGAAAAGAAATACATGTATGCCGCTGAAACTGGAGGAAAAAATAAGACAGAATTGAAGACAAAGGGATGGAAGAGACGCCTAGGCCCACGAACGCCACCGGGTATACCTTGAAGCCTCTACGATAGCTGGAAGACACTCCCACTAATGATGTCCTCCGGGTCCGGCAGCGTAATCTGCACAACATAAAGAAGTGCAGGTGTAGCATCAGTACAACCGACCCCATGTACTGAGTAAGTGCCGAGCCTAACCTCCGGGAAGTAGTGACGAGGCTAAGACACGACAACAAAGTATACCTGTGCAGTTCAATAGTATAGCAAAAACTAAAGAAGAATACAATTACGGGGAGAACATGCTGGGGTAAGAGATAACAAGTACTGAAATGACAGAAACGAAAAGAACAGTCTAGAATATCTGAAAAATAATAACGGGAAATGACAACACAGATTAAACAGTGAAAGAGTCGGCACAACATGTCCCCTCGTGCATAATAATAATAATATAAAACATGGCACATAATGTCCCCTCGTGCATAATCAATATAAGCATGGCAAGGAATGTCCCCTTGTGCATAATAAATATAAACATGGCACGGAATGTTCCCTCGTGCATAATAAATATAAGCATGGCACGGAATGTCCCCTCGTGCATAATAAATATAAACATGGCACGGAATGTTCCCTCGTTCATAATAAATATAAGCATGGCACGGAATGTCCCCTCGTGCATAATAAATATAAACATGGCACGGAATCCCCTCTTGCATAATAAATACAAACATGACACGGAATGTCCCCTCGTGCATAATAAATATAAACATGGCACGGAACGTCCCCTCGTTCATAATAAATATAAACATGGCACGGAATGTCCCCTCGTGCATAATAAATATAAACATGGGCACGGAATTTCCCCTCGTGCATAATAACAATAAGCATGGCACGGCATCACCCTTCGTGCTTTAACACGCTTCCTCACCCAAACAACAATCACAAACAAGGGAAAGGAAATAAACAAAGTAAAAATATAAATCCCGGCAAGGGAACATCAATTAAACAATTAAATCCAGGCAAGGGAACATCAATTAAACAATTAAACCCTGGCAAGGGAACTATACAATGATGACCTGGCAAGGGTACATTTAAATAACTCTTTCTCTTTCTTTCACTTTCATTTCCATAATGTATTCTATTACTCGAGTCAATGCTCCAAAGGATGTAATTGTCTCGTATTCCTTCATCATTCGTTTCACAATTTGAGCCAATGCTCCAAAGATGTAATTATCTCATATATCTTCATTATTTGTTTCACAATTTAAGCCAATGCTCCAAAGATGTAGTTATCTCGTATATTTTCATTATTTGTTTCACAATTTGAGCCAATGCTCCAAAGATGTAATTATCTCATATATCTTCATTATTTGTTTCACAATTTAAGCCAATGCTCCAAAGATGTAGTTATCTCGTATATTTTCATTATTTGTTTCACAATTTGAGCCAATGCTAAAAAGATGTAGTTATCTCACATATATCTTCATTATTCGTTTCACAGTTTGATCCAATGATCCAAAGATGTTTAAAGATTACAATTCCCTTCACATGCCCTTTACAACATATAGAAATCATCAATTAGGCATGGATTACAACAAAGTCAGAATATTCACAATATAGGAACTCACGGTCATGCTAGACACCAATGTATATATACTCGTCACTATGCCTATAAATCGTATTTGAAAATTAGCAAATAGCAAATAATACTCAACACTTATTCCCTCAAGCTAAGATTAGACCAAACACTTACCGCGGGTCCAAAGTATAGCAATCAACCCTCTAACATCGCCTTTCCTTTAGAATTCGGCTGCGGAATGGTATTATCTAGACATAATCAACTCAAGTATATCAATAAGGATTCAATGATTCAATTACATGGCCTAATTATCCCTTTCCTAGCATTCTTCCAAAATTATCAAAATTCGACCCCGTGCCCGCTCGCTAGGATTCTTGAAATTCTCGAAGGGAACACTCACCCAAAGCCTAAGTATCATAAATATACGATTTTTACTTGATTTCATGGCCAATTCACAGAAAATCCTGAAGTGGTTACAAGTTCTAGGTTACTACCCAACTTCTTCAATTTTTGCACTAGTTTATGTAGTTAATTAGGCTAGGATTCATGAATGAAACTATTTCCGGGTAGAGTTCACTTACCTTATAGGACCTGGTTGAATGCTCTTAAAAATGGAGGAAATCGCCTAAGGAAGAAGATGGAAAATGAGAAAAATGGGTTTAATCCCCGTATTTAAAACTCATTGCCTGAACAGTGATATCGCACCTGCGGCTCTGGGGATCGCATATGCGGCTCTGGGGATCGCACCTACGGAATTGGGCTAGGGGGTCTGGGATCGTACCTGCGAAGTGGAGACCGCACCTGCGGTGGCTGGCCAGGCCACTGTTGATCGCACATGCGATGCTTGGGACCGCACCTGCGATGCTGGGCAACCGCACTTGCTGTCACACCAGAGCAGGTACACCAGCAGCCTTGTTTGCTGGTTTTTATCCCCGTTAGGTGCCCGGAAGGCACCTGGGCCCACCCGAGCCCTAGTCCAAATATACCAATGAGTCCCAAATCATATTACGGACTCGCTCGAGCTTTCGGAACATTCAAAACAACGCTAAAACTCGAAATCACACCCCCAAACCTCAAGAATCAAACTTAGGAAATTTTAAGGTTTCTAAACTTCGCTAACAACCTCCCGAACTGACCTATACAACTCGGAATGATACCAAATTTCACAGATAACTCCCACAACATCCTACGAACTTATCCGTGTGATAAAATCGCCAAAAAAACATAATTTACATCGAATTAGACCTCAAAATCCATGAATTCAATCAAATTTCATAAAACGTCAAATTTTCCATTTTAAGTCTGAAACCCGTCAAACGAAATCCGATTTCAACCAAACTTCACAAAAAGTGCTTAGACCATATATATGACCTGTACCGGGCGCCGGAACAAAAATACAGGCCCGATACCATCACTTTCTAATTAGATTTCATTTTCAATTTCCTTAAATATTTTCAGAAAACAATTTTACTCAAAAATTCATTTCTCGGGCTTGGGACCTCGGAATTTGATTCTGGGCATATGCCCAAGTCCCATATTTTCCTAAGGACCCTTCGGGACCATCAAATCACGGGTCCGGGACCGTTTACCCAAAATTCCTACCGAAGTCAAATTTATTCATTTTAATATTAAATCTTAGAATTTTTCACAAAATTTGATATTTAAGCTGTCCGGCTACGCGCCCAGACTGTGCATGTAAATCGATGCAACTACAAATGAGGTTTTCAAGGCCTCGGGAGTACAGAATGTGTAATAAAATAGGTGATGACCCCTTTGGGTCGTCACAATGAAAGACAAATTCAATCCCTGCAACTCCTCTAAAAATCCCACATAAACCCTAGGTTATTTCGGGTGTTACAATGTGATTCTAGTGCTGAAAACCCCGGACAATTTGCTAGTTTCTCTTTCTCTTTCTTGTAGCTGAGTTGGGGGACTGATTTTTGACGAAGAGGGACTATGTTTCCTGTGTTCTATTCAGTCAACGGTAAGTTTATTCTTATCCTTCCATTATATATGCTTGTACGAGTTGTAACTCGATCGTAAAGACTAGACCTAGCGAGTTTCGAAAATATTGTATGATGTCTGTTGTTGTGTCACTATTCGCTGGTTATGAACTTATTTTTAAGTTGGATTCATGGCTGTTTTATAGGATAAGAGGCTTAGTTATGTATTTTTGTTTGTGTTGCTCAATTTGAAAGAAAATACAAGTCAAAACGTGTTTTAGTAAACCGAAAAATCAGTTTTGAGTTGTTGAACTTGTTGGACTGTTTTGTGGGCTGTTTTATGTTTTTGTTGGGTTGTCTCTATTTCTACTGTTTTTATGGAGTTTGGGAGGAGAAAGGTGTGGATAAACATCACCTAATGGCAGGGTGGTTGGATAGTCGTTCGTCGTTATATTTTCGGGTTGTTTGACACTACTACGGTTATCATTTTGTGTATGAACTGATTGGTGTGTGTGGGCTATTTTGTGGTATTTTATGATAGATATAAGGTTGGAAAATGATGTAATACATGTTGTTATTGTTGTGTTCTTGTTGTTGGTGGTGTTATGTCGAATTGGGAGGAAGTAAAGGTTATAGGGGAGATGCTGCTCGTTTTAATATAAAATAAGCTTGTTGTTCATGTGTGATAGTTGTACCTTCCATAACTGGTTGATAGTTTTGTTATCATTGTTGTAGATTAAGGTAAAACGATACAAGTTTAACGGGGTTATTTGACAAATTGTGATAAGGTATGTTAAGGATAAACCCTTCCTTCATTTTGGCATGATCTCGTAACTACATGTGTTTAATAACAAGGCATAAAGAGAAGTTCACACTCCCAAATTTATGTACATTATCCTAGTCTCATAAGTTACAATATTATTCCTTATCGGGACTTCATATTTATTTTAGTTTTTGTGTCTTTCAGCCAGGAGACCAGAGAGTCTATATATATACAGTATTACATTATTTTCACCACTATCGAGCTATAATCAATTGGCAGGCCTCTATTGGGCAACATCTGATCAGATGGTAAGTTATATACCGAGCCTATTATGGTCGAGCTCCTATGAACGAGCCTATAATGACCGAGATACAGGGCCTAGTATGTCTACGCACCTACGAGCAAGTCTATTACGTTAAAGCAATTACATATACCGAGCCTTATAAGGCTGGACAACTATTTTACATACTATATATTGAGAGCTGAGTCAGTATCAGTAGGTAAACCTATCCTCAGATTATTTTTGACTCCCATTTACTTTTAGCTATTATATTATCATTTTAGTTTCATATTTCAGTTATTCAGTTGCCTTACATACTCGGTATATTATTTCATACTGACATCTCTTTTGTCGATGATGCTGCATTTTATGCATGCATGTCCTGATAGGCAACTGGATAGACCTTGCCAGTAGAAAGAGTCAAACATCAGCTTGGATGATAAGCTCCACTTCCTTGGGGTTACCAGGTCTAGACCTTGGAGTCCATTTTATATATACAGGTTTAATGGGTAGGTCGAGGCCATGTCCCGACCACGATACAGTTCAGCTATCGCTAGAGGCTTGTACATGAGTCATGTATATTTTGTATATCAGTAGACGTATCCTGCACAGTTATATATATATATATATATATATATATGTATATATATATATATATGTATACATACATATATACATATATATATATATATATATGTATATATGTATGTATACATATATATATATATATACATATATATATATATATATATGTATATATGTATGTATATATATGTATATATGTATGTATACATATATATATATATATGTATGAGATCTTATATAAGTTTACCCCCTAGATGAGAAAGATGGTATTTTCAGATGATTCAGAGTATGGCCTTATGAGCCTAAGTTAAGGGTTACCCCTCCAGAGTTCACAGTTACAAAGTGGTATGCTCGGGCCAAATATGGCACCAGGTGCCGGAAACGCTTCCACAGTTTTGGGGCGTGGCACGCAACCGGCGCTGAACTGGGTAATGCATCATTTCTTTCCACCAATTTGTTGTTATCTATGTTTGATTTTTCTCAAATTTTTTTCCCTTTTTGCAGGCCTCAGTACTTCACCACGAGAGTTTCCTTCGGTATCGGGTCGAGTTCAATCAACTCGAGCTAAAGATCAGGGAGCTTGCCAAAAAAAATACATGTACAAGCTTCTTAGCGAGCAGCAAGAGGGGGTCACCAAGAACCTACAGGACGAGTTGGAAGCACCTCAGAAAGAAGCATCATCCTTAAGGCAGGAGCACACTGACTTGGTGAAAAAGGTAAAGGTTTTTGAATTAGAAACGAGGGTTCAGCCACAGAGGCTAACAACAATACTTTGCAGGTCCGGTAGAAAATTGACAAGATCGACCAACTCCGCAAGGAGATAGATGAGATCCAAGTAATGGACGATGGGTGGATAAACAAGATGGACATGTTGGCCTCAGAGAAGGAGACAACCCAAGCCAAGCTGTCTTTGGTGGAAGTTCAACTTCGGGTGGTGAAGGAGAATGCTGATGCACGGGCTTAGAAAAATGAGGACCTCCAAGTAGAACTAGTGTCGGCCATCACTGAACAGGACGCCTAATACGCTCAAATTACACCTTAAAATAGTGTAAAGCAGTCGATGTCAAATATAGTAACCCAACGAGGTTGGGGTCGAATCCCGCAGGGAATAGGCGTGAAAAGTTTACTTGAGTAGTATGAATCTTAACTTAAATCGTATTTCCACCGCATATTCGAAACCCTAGGTTCCAGGAAGTCATCACATTTTGGTTATGTGGTTCGCATTTTTGATATGTGACCTCATAATGTCATCGCAATTCTAATCTCAACAACTTCTACAGGAGGTTTGCGATCCATTATGCAGCCCGCAAACCTGTTATGTCGTCGCATAATGGACCGCATTTCTTTCACTTGGATTTGGCCAAACTAACTTTTGGACTTTGCGGTTCCCCTGAGCATTATGATGTCTGCATTTTCAACTATGCGGTCACATTTTGTTTCTTTCTTGTCCTTTTGTGGCTTTTTGATTCCATTTCCATGTTTTTGGGTCCTAACCCTCATGCAGTACAAAACATCAAAATTACATAAGTATAACAGACAATTGCATTTAAAACGAGCTAAAATCTAAGCGATTGGTATTAAATGTGCCGAAATTCTCCGGCACATCAACAACCCCTGCTTAAACTCTTGCTTGTCCTTAAGCAACTAAAATGACTCTATCCTATTCTAGACTCCATCTAAACAACATGAAACAATAGTGACCATGGACGGTGTTAATCATCAGTATTACAAGCATGCACTTTCATTTATTTACCCTTCTTTAACAACCATTGCTATTACAAAGAAACTAATCAACTTGTGAACTTTGAGCCTCGAACAATTTGACAAAACATTACTCTCAGATGAGTGCCTTTGCATTTGAATTCAAGAATTCAACTTATGTTAAACCTCACAGTTCATGTTTCCTCACCAGAAAGAAAGTCCCAAAATCAGAATATTTACAATGAAAACAAAAAGGTACATATTCACAAAGACACTCAATCTCACAAAGAGTTTCAAGTGTTACAACACATAATACCATAAGCTTGCCCTTATTTTAATTCGTCGCTTATTCAAGAACATTCGGTTGGAGATCCAATAAGGACTTTTTAAGCTTGTAATGTAGGCTTAGGGAAGGGTCGGATAAACATTTGGGTACAAGTGACTACACCCTCCTTGAACACTACTCACATTTTTCTTTCTTGTTGCCCTTTGTTTCTTTTAAAACCACATAGCCCTCATTGGCTCCTAGTTACCAACATCGAACCACCTTAAATACCTCTCTAATTTTATTCAAGGCTCCATATTTATATATATATACAAATATTTATTTTTCTTTTCTTTTTCATCTTCCTTTTTATTTTATTTTTTATTTTATATATTTTTCTTATGGAGCTTGAATAATTTTCTTTGAATATTATGAGGTATACTTTCCTACACTCAATGTACAACCTCGCCAATTTCCAACTACGCACCACACCCCCAACTTAGACTTTTAGCTCATTCTCAATGTTGAATGAGGAACGAGTTCAAAAGATGGAAATATTTTTCAAAAGGGGAAAGGTTTGTAATGAGGTGTCCAAAGAAAACGTTAAAGGCTCAAATGGGGTAACTAGTGATAAGGTCTATACAATGGGTAGCTTGAAAGGCTAACTGGGGTTTTAAATAACACAAAGACTACCTAAGGTCATTTCTCCAACTAAATGTACTTAGCATTAGCATCGAAAGACCAACCAAGCAAGTTTTAGATGGCAGAAATAAACACAAGAATTATTTACACAAAAGTAACACACATGGCACATGAAATGTTTGACTCAACATAGTTTTAGCTTCCGAGTCAACACTTGGAAACTCGGGGCTTTCATCATATTACATGCATAATTCTAAGTAAACATAGAGTCAAAGAGCGAGCCTCAAGTTCACACAGATTATTAACCATAAAAAAAAAATTGTTTTTATGTATCAACGGAAGGGTACAGGTTATTTACAGACATACGTGCTCGAAACTAGACAATTACACCAAACCGGTCAAAATGTTTCGTCCTACTGCCATGGTTCTACTATTACGCCCTTGGAAAAGAACCCGGTGAAGAAAACCCAAGGGGAATTCATTGCTAATTACTAAAGATGTACATGCATACTGTTATCTACTTGTTTTGAGTTTTTCTTTTTTTTATATATATACAAAGATAACATATCTACAAAGACAACACAAGTATATGCAAGATTTAACGAGAAATTTGCTTATATAACACAAAAACATGTACAAGAGTTCAAGGAGTACAAAAATATATACACAAGGCTATCCCACCCCCAACTAAAAGGCATGGATTGTCCCCAATGCATAAGAGATGTAAAAACATAGTTTAGGGGCTCCCTGAGGGGCACTAAGTCCTATAGGAGTCGGAAGCCTATCGCGCCCCCCATTTTCCCCGTGCGCTCCTTTCGGGGCCCGGTTGAAAGGGGTTTATGACATTGGTTGAGACAACTCGTTCCTTTTGGAGAAGGGATTTGCATATTTTGAAGAGTCGCCACCTAACGATTTTAACCTGCTTTAGGGCACCTAAGGGGTTAAAGTACAACTAAATTACAAACCAGAGAATGTGTAGGGGCTTGAAATTATCCTAAGGGGAAGGTGTTAGGCACCCCTCAGAATCCACAAGTGTGGTTCCCGGCCAAATGGTTTCTGTGAATTTGTATGGCTTAGCAAACAACCAAATAAAGGCTTAAATAAGAAGGGATTTAAGTCTTAAGAAAGCAGATGTTTGAAAATAGTAAAGAAGATTAGATTTTCAAAGGATTACAATCTAAGCATATAAAAGGTATCCTAGGTTTATAATGATATGGATCACATCAATGCAATACCTGGTATTCACTCCTCGAAGAGGGGCTATACGTGGTGTTAGCGCACCAGTCATCATATCTATATTCTACCCTTTCCCACCCCATGAAAGCAACTAAATCGAGTGTTGGTCTTGAACTCTATTGCATGTTGTTACCCGTCCCTTCCTATCAGTCCCGAAGGAAATTAGGACTCCTATCCTAAAGGAGGTGCTAGGAAGACCCTCAGGTTTTAAAGGTGAAAATGCTAAGGCGACATATAATGAACAAATAGAACTGTAGATGAAGGGGGTAGCACAGAAACATGAAAGGGCTCAAAGACCTCCACAAACAGTGCACATAAACAGCATGTCTCATACACAATTAAGGTCCAGATTCAGATCCTATGCATGGTGTCTAAGTGATAATAACAAAGACATATTTATTGCATAACTCAGAGAGGAAGTCTTAATAAGACTTGCCTACTGGTTTTAAGCATGTTGGCAGTTGAACACTAATCACAAAGGACAGTTCTGGTTTTATTTTTTAAGTTGATTACCTAAGGCTTTCCTAGGTGTAGGATAACATGCAACAGTTATTCAGATTTGTTAACGACTCTAGGTTGTTTATAGCTAATAACACGAAATTCTAGGTGTTGAAGATGTGCAAGGACTAATTACTAGTTGCTTAGAACAGGGGAATGTTTTAGATATCTGTATTTAGACTAAGTGAAGTTAAATGAGTATGATCCTATAACATGATGTCTAATGCAGCATGACGCATAATAACCTAAACATGATTTCTAAATGCACGTAAAATCACAACATTGTGCACCGTTTCAGGAATATCAAGAGTACAACTTGTTAATGTTATCCTAGGGACATGATTTCTGAGTGCGCATAGCAATATGAAACATGATTGCAGAAGATACCAATTATTAACATTATTTACCTTATCACAGATGTTTCTAAGTAATGAATGATAGTACTGAAACAAGATGTTAAAACAGTGTACATGGGACCTAAAGAGCAGGATTTTTAATGCATGGATGTGAATCTACACATGATTTGTATTGCGCAGATAAGAAATAAAGATTAAAACATGGTTCCTACCCTTGTAACAACTAAGCATGCATAGTTACCCCTCCCATTTCACTATCCAGCCCCCATGAGTCGTTTACAGATTATTACAAGCCAGGAATTATGAATTGCATAAACAAAGTAGAAAATGAGAAGTTATTCTATAGGGAGCTTTCACTCAGGCCCAAATCCTCCATACCTTATGCCATATGGTATTCATAGCCTTTTCACAGTCCGGGCGTGTCAAAGTTCCCTAAGGATCTCAAGGGCTCCCGGGCAATGCTCACACCCAAATTTCATAGCCAAGATAGAGCATGTGCGGTGTAGAAATACCAACCTCAGTGTGTCAGAGTTCAGAGGGAACTCAAGGTCCCAATGTAGTGCTCACACTGAGGGGGAAGAACTTAAAGGTCTAGGAATCAAGTGAAGTTCAAAGGATGAGTTTTGAAAAGGTTTTAAATGATATTTAGTTGAAACATTTCATAAACCAGAGAGTCTGTTTAGTAATAGTTATTTTGATAATAGAGTATAGTAATAAGCAACAGTCTAAACACAACATCAAAAAATGAGTTCATACATAGCCAAAACACACAGAACCAAGGCAGGTTCAACCACGAAAATCAAGGACACTACGAGTGGGGACACATAGAACATTTAGCTGCAAACACAATAATCCAGCAAAGATATAGGACTGGTTTAAACATGCTCGGAAACTGCCGATACTGGCATAGTCACAAAACCAGACATGAAGAACCACATAGAGGGGTGATAGGGATTTGGGGTAAATATACAACAAGTAGAGAACAGTTGGTAGGTCATGCTTAGAAACACACATAAAATGGGTACACTAGTTCAAAGGAAAGGGAAGACATAATAGCATGCTAGTGATGTATTTTAATTACAGGTTTCGCAAAAGAACCACAAATTGAAGCAAACCAGAAACAGTAAGAACTGAAACAAATAGAGAATCATATTGTTGTTGGAGCTTTGAATTTAAACTAGGACATACCAGTGAAGAGGAGAGCAAGCTAAATGAAAAGAGCAAGAGAGAGAGAGAGAGCACAATGGTTAGCCTTGGCTTCCAGCCGGCTAACAATTAGATAGTAGCAATTAGCACAAGAGAGAGAGAGCAGAGATTATTTTAGTATAAGAGATAGTTTTTGAACCCCAGTGTTCGTATCTTTGTTAATGAGAGAGTGGGGTACTTATAGTTTTAAAACAGGCAGAAGGAATAAGGTAAAAAATAATAATTCAACAATAATTCTAGAAATATACCAATTAAAATCATGTCAGTTGCGATGACTTCCTCTAATCAAGGAGTTTAAGATTCAAACGGTAATAAGCAATGCCAAAAAGGAATGAAATCATATGAGGATGAATTAACATATAAGGAAACAGTTTAGCATAGCAAAAGTCTACAACATGAAATTGGGTCTACGTTCAACAAACTCTAATCAAGGAATGTTTAAGAATCAGCTTGACAACGTGATTAACTACGAAAAATAAGGTAGGGAAGGATGGAAATCAACAGGAAACCCTCAAGTGAGGTTCAGATTACTGGAAATTAGTATCAATTAGGGAAAGGTATCATGTATGACTGGAATACCACACACAGGAAAAATAATTTCAGCATATAGAACAAGTAATTAGCGTAGGTTCAGAAAATCTAATTACGAATCGATTAGACAGTAAAATTACTCAAATAAGACAAGTGAATAACTCACAAATAAAAATTAGTAATGCATTACCCTAGGAGATCAGTGAAGGACACCAATCACAGGGAATCAACGACTCAAACAAGGACAACATTAACTAAAGGAAAATAACACGAATTAAATAAACAATGTTCAAGAAATCTAAAACCCTAGTAAACACAGTAGAGTAAAACCATACGAAGTTAGGGATTCATATGTATCACTGGGTAAACATGGATGTAAGAAGAAGAAACAAGAAAATCAGAGACACATATGAACACCATAGGGTAAAGCATCAGCGAATCACAAAGATCATGAAACACAGACATATATGCAAGTAATATCTTCACAGACAAAATTAGGGACTAGGGTTTAGGACTAGAAATTAGGGTTTTCAACAAAGGTAAAGTGAGACCCCAATAAATCACTAAACACAGTACAAATATTAGGAGAATACTAAAAAAATCGTAGGAAAATCGTTTAAAGAAGAGGTCATGAAACCCTAGTTGAAAACGAAGAGTTATTTTGAGAGAACATCTGAAAATCTGTAAGAAAACATCAAAATAGCTTAAAATATACATAGATCTGTCATAGATCTAAAAGAATCGGGGAGTTTAAGCATTAGCGTTTCAAAGAGAACCTAGAAAGATGAGAGAAACCTCAAAAAATATTACTGGTTTAAACCTAGAGGTTATAGATCGTAATCGAACGGTCGGAGGTGGTCGAAGAATGGTGAGAAAGGACCAGGGGGTAGGAGGATTCAACCCAGTTCTCTTGAAGACCTTCGAGGCAAACACCGGCATGAAGGAACCACAGGAGGCAGGAGGGTGGTGGAGGTTTCAAGGTCTCCGGCGAAAGGATGGCCGGAGAAGATGAAGAGATCCATTGAAACATGAAGAGACAGGAAGTCTCTAGAAGAGACTAGAGAGAGAGAGAGTAGAGAGATGAGAGGCAGTGAGAATGAGAGGGGGTCAGGGGGGTTAGGTAGGTTTAATTATGGTAACAAAAATATTGGTCGTTGATCTAATTTGACCGACAGCTCAGATTGTTTTGGGGTTGGGCCGGATAGGATATTGTATTGGGCTTGGGGGTTCTGGGCTAGTTTAATTGGGTTAGGGACCATTATTAATTTTGGCTCGAATTTAAATATAAAGGGCTAATTGTTAAATACACAACTAAAATTTAATAAATATAATTTATAAAATAGCTGATAATTGTAAAGATGAAATTGATGCTTAGTAAATTAAATTAAAATGATTAACTAGTATTTTAAAAATATAAATGACTAATTACTGGGAAAAAATAGCATAAAACACATGATTATGCTATAATTGCAAAGTTATTGCAACTATGGCCAAAGAGTGTCAATTTGGCTAATTGTGAAGTAATTTTGTCTTAATAGGACAAAAAATAATACATTAAGTCAAGAAATATTTTTTAAATCATTTGTAATGTAATTTTGTAATTGATTATTAGAAATAAAATACTGGATAAATTAACAAAAATATGGGAAAATTATAGAAAAATACCAATTGCTTTGAAAGCCTGATTTTGAAGGTGTAAATGCAAATTAAAAAAACATTTGAGAAAAAATTAGGTATCAACAGCTGCCCATCTTTACCCGGGAAGGATGAAAGAGTTGTCAGGTAAAGACATGATGACCAATTTTGACCGAGCGAAGCGGTTTGAAGAGGTTTAGGCCGCACCCTGCTTTCTGAGTTGCCTACATATCCCTGGTTTTACATGAATCAGGTCGTATATAGTTAAGGAGTCATCGGCGAAGCATACCGATGGAGCTTTTTACAAGAACAGACGCAACATATAGGAGTGATTGAATGAACGGCTTAAGGGATAATTAGGAGAACTAGAGCGGGATCGCTCCTGCCGGGACAGCTGTTTCTTGCCGGGTTACATGCAAATGAGTAATACAATCATATCATGCATAATTTAAACATTATGCAAATTCATGTTGGACTATGAATGTTGTCTTTGGACTGTTAAGGATGACGTCTTTAGACCATGATGTCCTGGGCCATGGATTGCTTGATGCAGGATTCGCAGGCCATGAAATGATGTTCGCGGGTCATGAAGATGGTGCCTCCGAACCATGATGCCTTTGAATAATGATATGCATACTAATAAAATGAATCCTCATGCCATGACATGGTGTTCTCGGGCCATGAAAATGGTGCCTCCGAACGATGACGCTTTTGGATAAGTTGGCGATATTTCAGCCCATGAAGATGCAATAGTATGATGCTGACAAGACAGAGCTTAGTCTTGCGAATTAAAGGGCAGAGCTTAGCCCAAAAGGGCAATAAATAATGCTAGAGGCATTGGTTTCTTTTGAGAAGTAAATGGGAGGCAGCGTTTAGCCTCGGAAGGAAGAATGGTAGCCTTATGCAATATGCGAATGCAGATGGAGGTAGCATTTAATCTCAGAAGGCAGAAAGCTAACCTTATGCAAGATGCGAATGCAGATGGAGGTAGCGTTTAACCTCGAAAGGCAGAAAGATAGCCTTATGCAAGATGTGAATGGAGATGGAGGTATCGTTTAACCTCGGAAGGCAAAATGGTTGCCTTATGAAAGACGCGAATGTAGATGGAGGTAGCGTTTAACCTCGGAAGGAAGAAAGGTAGCCTTATGCAATATGCGAATGCTGATGGAGACAGGGTTTAGCCTCGGAAGGCAGAATGGTAGCCTTATGCAAGAAATGCAGATGGAGGTAGAGCTTAACCTCGGAAAGCATAAGGGTAGCCTTATGAAAAGATGCAATGCAGGTGGAGACATCGTCTAGTCTCGGAAGGCAGAATGGTAGCCTTATGCAATGAAATAAAATGACGGTATGAATTCTTAACTGGTGATGAATTGCGGCATTGTGATTATTGTGGGCATTGTGACTGCGGAGCATTATTTATATGGGCTGATAGAAAATGTCGCCAAGTGTAACGGTTTGAGAATCGTATTTTGAACAAACATTTTTCCCCTGGGTAGACAGCTTGTTTAGGGATTTTGCAACCTTAGTACCTGCATCCAAAGAAAAATCGTGAGTTTTGTAAGGGGAAGGTTAGTTCGTATCCCCACTGACTTTGCTTGACTTGTTCGGCTTGATTTGATGATACTGTCTGTATTATTGGGGTAGCGTTCCCTAAACAAATTATTTCAGAAAAATAAATATGCATGATTTTGTAAAAGTATAATATATAATCTAAAATAGTTTTTGATGAACCGACGACATGAAACGATTCGAGATATTTCAACTTCTCCTCCTTGGAAGTTTGAGGGTCCTCCTCTTAATTCTGCCATAGTTTGCTGGGTGGACGCCTCTGACTGCTGCTCGTGCGACGATTGGCTGAACTTGCTTCAGATTCTGCCCCAGTTGGCTGGGTGAATGCAGTTGGACTGCTACTCGCTTCAGAATTTTGAGGGTCCTTCTCAAAATTCTTCCCAGTTTCCAATTGCTGGGAAAAATAGATTTTTATTGAATTGTGACGAACCCATAGGGCTGCCTACGTATCCCCTCTTAAACGGGAATCAGGTCAGGCATAGTTCAATTTACATCATCATTGAGAAAGCATAAAATTACACATAGTAGTGTGTAACTGCATCTGAATTGATTGGCTTTGGCCAGACTTCTCTGTCCATTTCTGCGAGTATAAGTGCTCCTCCTGTCAGTACCCAGTGAACCATATACGGACCCTGCCAGTTGGGAGAGAACTTCCTTTTGGCTTTGTCTTGATGTGGAAAGATCTTCTTCAGCACAAGCTGCCCTAGTGTGAACTGTCTCGGATTGACTTTCTTGTTGAAGGCTCTGGACATTCTGTTCTGACAGAGTTGACCATGACAGACTGCATTCATTCTCTTTCCGTCTATGAGGGCTAATTTCTCATAATGGCTGTTTACTCATTATGCATCGCTGAGCTCAGCTTCTTGTATAATTCTTAGAGATGGAATCTCAACTTCGGTAGGAATAATAACCTCATTACCATGAACTAGCATATAGGGAGTTGCCCTTTTGAGGTCCGAACTGTGGTGCGATATCCCAATGAGGCAAATGATAACTTCTCGTGCCACTGCTTGTACCTTTATATCATCTTTCTTAGTATCTTCTTGATGTTTTCTGAATCTCCCAGGTTGATGCTTTCAGTCTCGTCCAGGTTGGACTTAGGTCTGTTCTCAAAACTCTCAACTTCTTTGACGATCTCGTCAGGTATGTCATCTTCTTCTGAATCTACGTCTTCTTGGTGTGTTGTCTCATTGCATGTCACAGTCATCGGTTCATCAAGACAGGTAATATTAATGTAGTATACTAAAGCAATAAGAGAAAAATGATAGAAATAAATATTGATTCATAAGAAAAATAAAAAAATGCTTTTGATAAATTGGATAATTGTTTCGAACATTGAGGATCCTATTGCAGGAATTAAAAAAATGCGAAAAGGGAAAATCATTTTAGTAAATAAAACAGTAAGTAATTCTTGTTTTAGCCTTGCTACCCCGGGACTCGTCGGGCCCTGGATCTTGTGTGAGATGATGACGATGCCGGAATGCACAAACTAACCTTTGGGGAGGGGAATAAATAAATAAAGAAAGAGGAAAACAAAAAAGAAGTAGCCAAGTCAATGAGGATTATGAAAAGTATAGCAGTATTTAAACACATAGTGCGGGAATGTAAAGCGCGTCCTAATTTGGGGACCTCTTTTGTGCCCGAGGTAGGCCTAGCGACAAGTTGATTTGGAGAACTTAGATGCCAAAATGCCTCATTTCATTAATGTAGAAATAGACAAATCCAAAACGACACTAAAATAGTAAGCAGGAAATAAAGTCACTAATGGCCATTGGCCTTATTACATTGATAAAAACGAAAAAAAAGAAATCCTATCCTACTTGGTCACAGAAGGACCTTCCCCAGACTCGGCATTCTTCCTTTCCTTGTACAGTTTTCCCAGCTCGCGAAGTCCCAGCAATAGGTAGTTTCTGGATAGATATCCTACTTCAGCTCCCTCAGCCTTTTGTCAATTCTCGACTCTTTCAAAGGCGTCATTTCGATGTTCCCAAAGCGGAACACGGACCATTCATGATCCCAGAACAGGGTAGCAGCCTCAATTATCATTATGTTAGGCTGGATTTCCAGGAGAGATGATAGGTTACCCAAGTTTTCCTGACGATAGCTTTATTGCTAAAGTGCAGATCCTCCCACCAGCTCAACAGTCTTGGGTGGATATTGGAGACCATGCCGAATCTAGGGACTTCGCGCCTCATTTTTCTGCAAAGCAAATAAGGTTAGGCCCTTACCCCCACCGGACTCGACTATTTAACGTCAATAATTAGCAGGAGGCATTTAGTTCTCCAAATAAATGCACAAAACGTGAGGGCGTCCATTTGGGTTTCGGGAAACCCAGTGGACTTTGGATAGGGCTATCTTAAAAGCTATCGTGCGGACGACACTTTAGCTCGACTAGGTCTGGCCATGATGCATGCAACAGCGGAACAGAGTAAGGTTTCTATGGGGTTTTAGACCGGTACCCTTGAGTGGAAAACTCAAGGGGGAAAGGCACGGAACCATGGACTGCACCGCGGATCGACTAGTTTTAACGCAAATAAGCATTTCCGAATTTAGTGGGTAATAATATAGGAAGAGCTCAACCACTCATCAAGCGTTGCTTTAGTATTTTGTTTGGAACGAGTGGAGTATGAATGTTGAGCATGATTATGCAATAATAAGTATTAAAACAAGTTGTCACGTATTCGCACGTTAAAGAAAGCGGTAAATAACAGTAATGATTTAAAGTAGTTACAAAAGAAAACAAAGAGACATGTCAGTTTCGTCATTGAGGAAAAGTAAATACCTGAAGTAAACAATTAATTGCATGTAAAGGGAAGAAGAAAAGGTGCAGGTATTTAAGCAAAAATAAAGGCACAAATTCACGAAACAATTTGGAATGGTAAAAGCCTGGATATCCCCAGCAGAGTCACCATGCTGTCACACCCCCCCCCCCCTTTTCCCCNAAGGGTTTATGACATTGGTTGAGACAACTCGTTCCTTTTGGGAAAGGGATTTGCATATTTTGAAGAGTCGACACCTAACGATTTTAACGGTGCGTTAGGACACCTAAAGGGTTAAATTAGAACTACATTACTAACTAGAGATTGGGTAAAGGCTTGAAATTATCCTAAGGGGAAGGTGTTAGGAACCCCTCATGATTCACAAGTGTGGTTCCCGGCCAAATGGTTTGTGTGAATTTGGATGGCTTAGCAAACAAACAATAAAAGGCTCAAATAAGAAGGGATTTAAGTCTTAAGCACATCGATGTTTGAAAACAGTAAAGAAGATTAGCTTTTGAAAGGATTACAATCTAAGCATATAAAAGGTATCCTAGGTTTATAATAATATGGATCACATCAATGCAACACTGGGTAATCAATCCTTGAAGAGGGTCTACACGTGGTATTAGCGCATCGGTCATCATATCAATATTCTACCCTTTCCCACCCCGTGAAAGCAACTAAATCGAGTGTTGGTCTCGACCTCTATTGCATGTTGTTACTCGTCCCTTCCTATCAGTCCCGGAGGAAATTAGGACTCCTAAACTAAAGGAGGTGCTAGGCAGACCCTCAGGTTTTAAAGTGAAAATGCGAAGGCAACATATAATGAACAAGTAGAACTGCAGATAAAAGGGGTAGCACATAAATAGGAAAGGGCTCAAAGACCTCCACAAATAGTGCACATAAACAACATGTCTCATACACAATTAAGGTCCAGGTTCAGATCCTACGCACGGTGTCTAAGTGATAATAACAAAGACAGATATATTGCATAACTCAGAGAGAAAGTCTTAATAAGACTTGCCTACTCATTTTAAGCATGCTGACAGTTGAACACTAATCACAAAGGACAGTTTTGGTTTCATTTTTTAAGTTGATTACCTAAGGCTTACCTAGGTGTAGGATAACATGCAACAGTTATTCAGATTTGTTAACGACTCTAGGTTGTTTATAGCTAATAACATGAAATTCTAGGTGTTGAAGATGTGCAAGGATTAATTACCAGTTGCTTAGAACAGGGACTGTTTTAGATATCTGTATTTAGAATAAGTGCAGTTAAATGAGTATGATCCTATAACATGATGTCTAATGCATCATGATGCATAATAACTTTAAAAGGATTTCTAAATGCACGTAAAATCACAACATTGTGCACTATTCCAGGAATAGCAAGAGTACATCTTGTTAATGTTATTGCAGAAGATACCAATTATTAACGTTATTTACCCTATCACATATTTTTCTAAGTGATGAATGACAATACTGAAACAAGATGTTGAAACAGTGTACATGGGACCTAAAGAGGAGGAGTTTTAATGCATGTATGTGAACCTATACATGATTTATATTGCATAGATAAGAAATGAAGATTAAAAACATGGTTCCTACCCTTGTAACAACTAAGCATGCGTAGTTACCCCTCTAATTTCACTATCCAGCCCCCATGAATCGTTTACAGACTATTAAAAGCTACGAATTATGAATTGCATAAACAAAGTAGAAAATAAGAAGTTATTCTACAGGGAGCCTTCACTCAGGCCCAAATCCTCCAAACCTTATGCCATATGGTATTCATAGCCTTTTGACAGTTCGAGTGTGTAAAAGTTCCCTAAGGACCTCAAGGGCTCCCGGGCAATGCTCACACCCAGATTTCATAGCCAAGATAGAGCATGTGCAGTGTGGAAATACCAGCCTCAGTGTGTCAGAGTTCAGAGGGAAATCAAGGTCCCAAAGTAGTGCTCACACTGAGGGGCAGAACTTAAAGGTCTAGGAATCAAGTGAAGTGCAAGGAATGAGTTTTGAATTGGTTTTGAAAGAGATTTAGTTGAAACATTTCATAAACTAGAGAGTCTATTTAGTAAAATATATTTTGAAAAGAGAGTATAGTAATAAGCAACATTCTAAACACAGAATCAAAAAAATGAGTTCATACATAGCTAAAGCACACAGAACCAAGGCAGGTTCAGCCACGACAATCAAGGACAATGGGGGTGGGGATACATAGAACATTTGGCTGCAAACACAATAATCGAGCAAAGATATAGGACTGGTTTAAACATGCTCAGAAACTGCCGATACTGGCATAGTCACAAAACCAGACATGAAGAATCACATAGAGGGGTGATAGGGATTTGGGGTAAATATACAACAAGTAGAAAACAGTTGGTAGGTCATGCTCAGAACCACACATAAATGGGGTACACTAGTTCAAAGGAAAGGGAAGACATAATAGCATGCTAGTGATGTATTTTAATTATAGGTTTCGCAAAAGAACCACAAATAGAAGCAAACCAGAAACAGTAAGAACTGAAACAAATAGAGAATCATATTGTTGTTGGAGCTTTGAATTTAAACTAGGACATACCAGTGAAGAGGAGAGCAAGCAGAATGAAAAGAGCAAGAGAGAGAGAGAGCACAATGGTTAGCTTTGGCTTGCAGCCGGTTAACAATTAGACAGTAGCAAATAGCACAAGATAGAGAGAGAGAGCAGAGATTCTTTTAGTGTAAGAGATAGTTTTTGAATCCCAGTGTTCGTATATTTGTTAATGAGAGATTAGCGTACTTATAGTTTTAAAACATGCAGAAGGAATAAGGTAATAAAATAATAATTCAACAATAATTATAGAAATATACCAATTAAAATCATTTCAGTTGCGATGACTTCCTCTAATCAAGGAGTGTAAGATTCAAACGGTAATAAGAAATTCCAAATAAGGAATGAAATCATATGCGGCTGAATTAACATATAAGGAAATAGTTTAGCATAGCACAAGTATACATCAAACAATAGAGTCTAGGTTCAACAAAGTCTAATTAAGGAATGTTTAAGAATCAACTTGACAGCGTGATTAACTACGAAAAAAAAGGTACGGAAGGATGGAAATCGACAGGAAACCCTCAAGTGAGATTCAGATTACTGGAAATGAGCATCAATTAGGGATAGGTATCATGTATGACTGGAATACCACACACAGGAAAAATAATTTCAGCATATAGAACAAGTAATTAGCTTAGGTTCAGAAAATCTAATTAAGAATCGATTAGACATTAGAATTAATCAAATAAGACAAGTGAATAACTCATGGATCAAAATCAATAATGTATTACCTAGGAAATCAGTGAAGGACACCAATCCCAGGGAATCAACGACCCAAACAAGGACAAGATTAACTAAAGGAAAATAACACGAATTAAATAAACAATTTTCAAGATATCTCAAACCCTAGTAATCATAGTAGAGGAAAACCATACAAAGTTATGGATTCATATGTATCAGTGAGTAAACATGGATTTAAGCAGAAGAAACAAGAAAATCATAGACATATATGAACACCATAAGGTAAAGCATCAACGAACCACAAAGCTCATGAAACGACACATATGCGAGTAATATCTTCACAGACAAAATCAGGGACGAGGGTTTAGGACTAGAAATTAGGGCTTTCAACACAGGTAAAGAGATACTCCAATAATCGCTTAACACAGTAGAAATATTAGGAGAATACTAAAAAATTGTAGGAAAACCGTTTAAAGAAGGGCTCATGAAACCCTAGTTAAAACGAAGAGTCATTTTGAGATAACATCTGAAAATCTTTAAGAAAACATCAAAATAGCTTAAAATATACACAGATCTAAAAGAATCGGGGAGTTTAAGCATTAGTGTTTCAAAGAGATCCCAGAAAGAAGAGAGAAACCTCAAAAAATGTTACTGGTTTAAACCCAGATGTTATAGATCTTACTCAAACGGCCGGAGGTGGCCAGAGAATGGTGAGCAAGGCCAAGGGGGTAGAAGGATTCAACCCAGGTCTCTTGAAGACTTTAGAGATGGCAAACACCAGCGTGAGGGAACTACAGGAGGCAGGAGGGTGGTGAAGTTTTCAAGGTCTCCGGCGAAGGGTTGGCCGGAGAAGATGAAGAGATCTATCGGAACATGAAGAGACAGGAAGTCTCTAGAATAGACTAGAGAGAGAGAGTAGAGAGATGAGAGACAGTTAGAATGAGAGGAGGTTAGGGGGGTTAGGTAGGTTTAATTATTGTAACAAAAATCTGGGCCGTTGATCTAATTTGATCAACGGGTCAGATTGGTTTGGGGTTGGGCCGGGTAGGATGTTGTATTTGGCTTGGGGGGTCTGGTATAGTTTAATTGGGTTAGAGACCAAGATTAATTTAGGCTAGAATTTAAATAAAAAAGGCTAATTGTTAAATGCCCAACTAAAATTGATAAAAATAATTTATGAAATAGCTGATAATTGTGAATATGAAATTGATGCTTAGTAAATTAAATTAAAATGATTAATTAGTATTTTTAAAATATAAATGACTAATTAGTGGAAAACACATGATTAGGCTATAATTTCAAAGTTATTGCAACTACCGCCAAGGAGTGCCAATTTGGCTAATTCTCAAGTAATTTTATATTAATAGGACCAAAAATAATAAGTTAAGTCAAGAAATGTTTTCGAAATCATTTGTAATGTAATTTTGTAATTTATTATTAGAAATAAAATACTTGATAAATTAACAAAAATATGGGAAAATTATAGAAAAATTACAATTGCTATGAAAGCCTGATTTTAAAGGTGTAAATGCAAATTAAAAAATAATTGGAGAAAAAATTAGGTATCAACAAAGCTGGATGGATGATGGTGGGGCCACCTTATGATGCCGGAGCTGGGGCTGATGAGATCTCAGCCTGAGGGGTGACCTCCACTAATGGAGGGGGGATATCCAAACTGTCCTAACACTGGAACTGGTGCCTGTGAGCTGCTAGCCTCGCCTGCTGATGGCGGAATGGTCGATGATTTGGCTTGGGTGACCATGTATCCTAGTGAATGTGCTATCGCCGTCTCAATAACTGCTTCTTCTTCCTCCTCTGCAGCTGTAGGGACAGCATCATACTTGCCTTTCTCCTGAAGACCCTCATCCTCCTCGGACCATGACTCCTCATCAGTCTCCTCCTTGTTTGTCTCCCCAGCCTCGGACTCAGCAGAGTGTCTGGAATCTTCCCCAGAAGGGATGTCAATGTGGGCAGGGTGAGATGGAGTCAGTGAAGGCCTGATAGTCTGTGGCTCAGGAGCTGTCATCAATGTGGAAAAGTCAAGCTCTAACCCAGCCACAGACGTGCCCACCTTCCTTCGGCATGAAGGAGGATGGATCGAACTCCAGAATTTGCATTTTGTGAAGCTCATTCTTCAGTGTGTCAACCTCATCACGGAGCTTGGGAAGGCCTCCAACCTCACCCCGCTCTACCTTCTCAAGCCTTACCTCAATTCTCTTGAGGTGATCCTCATAAGATGAACGCTGTTGTTGGAGTGCTATCACTGAGGACTAGATAGGAGTAATGGACTTCCTTATCAAAGTGGGGAGGTCCTTTAGAAGCCGGTCTACCTTAGCATTTGCATGGTGAGCTAAGAGACCTAGCCTCGAAAGGGCTAGCAGAAGGCTGGGAAATAGTGGCCTGAGAGGTAGGTTGTGGAGTGGCAGTGGATGCAACTGTGGCTGGAGGAGAAACAGGTGTCTGGGAGTCTGCGATATCTGTATCAGCAGGAATTTGGATCTGAACTTCTGCAGGAGCAGCAACTACTTGTGGCAGCGCGTCACTGATGCGTGTGATATCAATATCCTTCAGCGATTTCCCCATTTTGTCATAGTGTGGCATTTAAGGGACTTCCACAACCATACAGAGGGTTGTGATCAAGCATGGGAATGGAAGTGACATGGCATTCTGGTTGGCTCGGACCCCTAACTCTCGGAAGATAATGTTACCCACATCAATCTTGACCCTAGTCATAATGCATGCAATGAGAAGAACTTTCTCAATGCTTATGCCAGTCTCATTCTGGGACGGTATCAAGAGAGAGGTAACAAATCTGAGCCAAAATCTAACCTCTCGTGTAAGATCTTCCTTGAATATTTTATGCATAGGGTCAATCCAAGTGAGGGTCCCCTTTGCGATCACTGAGGCAATCCAGGCACGCTCACCATCTCTGCTGGCCCATTTGGCCTCATACTCAGTTGTGCCTGGACTCCAACTTCTAAAGTATAGATCATTTATCGTGCTCTTGTCACAAAGCACCGACTTCCCCCGAACCATGACCGACTCACAGAAGACTTTGTTGCGCTTGTGATGAGCTGTTTTGGAGGCCCCGTAGGATGCATAGAACTCTTGCACTAGTGTTTCATTGAAATCATCAGGCACCTCGGTGAAGCATTCCCATTTTCTAGCTTTGGTGTTCTCCATTATGTGAGGCTACTGCTCCTGTAGTCCGTTCAGACTCAACTACTTCTCTTCAATGATTTTCCGTTTCGTGAGCCCTTCTTTATACAGACTACTAGAGCCTCTGACCTCAAAACAAAGCTGGAAATCATCTCCTCTTTTTCTTCTTGCCTCAGCCTGTAGGTCAACTGAGGGCAAGGTCTCCTCCTCATCAGACTGGGAGGGATGTTCAGAAATAGGTTGGGATGGTTCTTGTCGTGAATGTTTGGCTTGTTGTGCTTGATGGCCGGAGGAGGCCCTTTTTTTAGCAGCACCAGTTTTCTTGGGAGCCATGTATGTAAAGAAACAAAGTGTGAATGACATAGCAGACATCAAAATAAAATGTTAAAAATAAGGTAAAATATGCGACAGGTTATGCGGTCGCATAACCACTATGCGGACCGCAAACCTGTCGCAAAATGATTGTCTGCTGAAAGGAATCAATTATGCGATGGGTTATGAAATCGCATATCCATTATGCGGTTCGCTTAACCATTGCAAAACTGTGCACTTGTAAAGGTCATCACACTATGCGATCACAAAACCCACCACAGAGATGGATATGCGTTCGCATATCAGCAGCAAACAACATGTTGTATATGGCCACAAGCTGTCTAGGTATGCGGTGGATTTACGGTCCGTATATCACTTATGCGATCGCAAAGCCTCCGCATTTTGTCATCTTCCTCAATTCACCTAGGGTTTAATATGCGGCAATGATGCGGACTACAAATCGACTATGCGGTCCGCAAAAGTCATCATCCTTAAGGTTTTACCTCTACCCTGTACAATGGTCACCCTAATTTCACTACCCAGCAAGCCCAAACTTAACCAATTATTCAAGAACCCCCCATTACAAGAAGATAACCAAAAGAACGAGGAGGAAGAAAGAACAAACACAAAATAAAACAAACAAAACAGGATAACACACAACAAAATTAAAACTGAAAATTTACAGAGATGAAGTATGGAAGGAAGAACATACCAGAACTGGATGAACGAGAAACAATCAAGGAGATGAATTCAACAATTGTGATCTTTGTTCACTCTTTCAATTTAAAACTAGATGTTTTCCCTTCTTCTTTTTCTTTTTGTTTTGTTTTTTCTTTGTTTAAGTGCGAAGTGTTTGTATTTGAGTGCTAGTGTGCAGATTATGGGGGTTGTGCGAAGGGGGTAGGGCTACTTTCCTGTGAAAATGCGGTGGATAAGTTTCCGCATAACACATTATGCGACCGCATAAGTGTTATGCGGTGGTTTCAACTCAGGTTGCTCATCTCCACAATGCGGTGCACTTGTGCAATCGCATAACTAGTATGCGGTCCACAAAGTGCACGTCCTCGCCGCATTTCAGTCACTAATTTTTGCTAAACAAACTGCTCAGGTCTGCGATCACTATGCGGTCCGCATAGTCAAAATGCGACCGCATATGTGTAGCAGACTTCCCATGGTGACTTTTCTTCCCTTTCACTCGCAATTTTACCCTGTTTTATGACCTTTTTAATCCCCTGCACTCTAACACACACTTTAAATTGCTCAATTTAATCCATCTAACAAAAGTTAAAATTTAAAGGACAAAAATGATATTACCACACATGGGTTGCCTCCCATGAAGCGCTTGATTTAACGCCGCGACACGATGAAGTTGGCCTTTCTTTGGGTTCACTCATTGGTCGGGCATGGACCATCTCTGAGAGCCAACTGTTCCACCAAGTGTTTTTCTCCATCTGTGACCAACTACTGCTTGACTCGCTGGCCATTGACTTTGAATGTTCAGAGCCCATCCTCCGATTCTAATTCCACAGCTCCAAAAGGGGATACATCTACCACCTTGAACGGGCCGGACCACTTCAATTTGAGCTTGCCCAGAAACAATTTGAGCCTTGAGTTGAAGAGAAAAACCAAGTCACCCGACTTGAACTCCCTTCTCAAGATCTTTTTTTCGTCGACGAACTTCATCCTTTCTTTGTACACAACTGCACTTTCATATGCATGGAAACCGAATTTCTCCATTTCATTAAGTTGTGTTAACCTCAAATTTGCAGCTTCAGCCCAGTCCAAGTTCAACCTTTTTAAAGCCCACATGGCTTTGTGCTCTAGTTCTACGGGTAGATTACAAGCCTTGCCGAACTGCTAAGGAGAAGTTCCAATAGGGGTTTTGTACGCCGCGGTATGCCCACAATGCGTCATCTAGCTTCCTTGACCAGTCGGTCATGTTAGCATTATCATTCTTTACTAGAATATTCTTTATCTCCTGGTTTTAAACTTCAACTCGGCCACTTGATTGGGGATGATAAGGTGTGGCAACCTTATGCTTGACACCATATTTCTCTAGTAGCCCCGTGAAAGCCTTGTTACATAAGTTAGACCCACCATCACTAAGAATGGCTCTAGGAGTGCCAAACCGCGTGAATATGTTTTTCTTTAAGAATGCGGTCACACTCCTTGCCTCATTGTTTGGTGAGGCAATTGCTTCAACCCATTTGGACACATATTCCACATCCACCAAGATGTATTTCATACCACTTGAGCTTACAAAGGGTCCCCATAAAGTCAATTCCCCACACATCAAAGATATCGACCTCCATCACAAAGTGCACTGGCGTTTCATGCCTCTTAGAGATTTATCCTTGCCTCGGACATTGGTCACAAGCCTTGACCATTTGATTGGCATCATGATAAATTGAGGGCCAATAATAGCCACATTCAAGTACCTTCGCCGCCATTCGATTTCCCCCATGATGAACCCCAACCTGTGAGTCATGGCATGCCTTTAGAATTGGCATAATCTCCTCTTCTGGAACACACTTCCTAATGATGTTATCAGCACAAATGCGAAACAAAAATGGTTATTCCCAGTAGTATTACCTACACTCTATCAAAAACTTCTTCTTCTTCTAAGCTTCCAATCCATCCGGAATGAGGTCACTAACCAAGTAGTTAGCAATATCGACGTACCATAGAGTAGATGAAGAAGACAATGCCAAGATGTTCTTATCAGGAAAGGCATCATTGATATCAAGATTTTCTTTTGGTTGTCCGTCCTCGTCAAGCCTAGCTAGATGATCTGCCACTTGGTTTTCTGTGCCCTTGCGGTCCTTGACCTCGAAGTCAAATTCTTGCACTAAGAGGACCCATCAGATTAAACATGATTTGGCATCTTTTGTTTCCATGAGATAGCAAAGAGCGGAATGATCGGTGTAGACCACCACCTTAGACCCCAACAAATAAGCTTGAAATTTT
Organism: Nicotiana paniculata; assembly: GCA_005239505.1. Classification (NCBI taxonomy): domain Eukaryota; kingdom Viridiplantae; phylum Streptophyta; class Magnoliopsida; order Solanales; family Solanaceae; genus Nicotiana; species Nicotiana paniculata. Next base: position 76,075 of record ML327473.1, read on the forward strand.
TCAAAGGAATATACAATGGCAAGAAGTTCTTGCTCTGTCACGGTATAGTTCATTTGTGCACTGTTGAGCGTCTTGCTTGAGTAATAGATAGGATGGAGAACCTTGCTATGAAGTTCACCCAGAACTACTCCAATATCTACACCAATGGCGTCACACATGAGCTCGAATGGAAGAGACCAATCCGGTGTGACAATAATGAGTGTCGTGGTGAGCTTCTTTTTTAGCTCCTCAAATTCCTTAAGGCACTTTTCATCAAACACAAACTTGGCGTCTTTTTCAAGGAGCTTGCACATAGGATTTGCAATTGTGGAGAAGTACTTGATAAAACGCCAATAGAATCCCGCATGCCCTAAAAAGCTTCGGACACCTTTTACCGATGTTGGTGGAGGATGTTTGGAGATGATTTCAATTTTTTCTCGATCAACCTCTATGCCATGTTTTTGGAATTTTGTGCCCCAAGACAATGCCTTCATCCACCATGAAGTGGCATTTCTCCAAGGTAAGCACAAGGTTGGTCTCCTCACATCTCTTGAGCACTGGTCTAAGATTGTCAAGACAATGCTCAAAAGAATCACCTACCACCGAATAGTTATCCATCAAAACCTCTAGGAAATCCTCCACCATGTCTGAGAAGATGGACATCATGTATCTTTGAAAGGTAGCTGGAGCGTTGCATAAACCAAACGCATCCGGCTAAAGGCAAAAGTTCCATAAAGGCAAGTGAATGTTGTCTTTTCTTGGTGCTCTAATGCTATATTGATTTGGTTGTAACCGGAATACCCATCAAGGAAGCAATAGAATGATCTTCTCGCTAGCCGATCAAGAATTTGATCAATAAAAGGCATAGGGAAATGATCTTTGCACGTGGCACTGTTGAGCTTTTGATAGTCCATGCATACTCTCCACCCGGTGACCGTCCGTGTTGGAATAAGCTCATTCTTTTCATTGTGAATTATTGTCATGCCTCACTTCTTTGGTACACACTGCATCGGACTCACCCACGAACTATCCGCAATGGGGTAGACAACCCCGACATCTAACAACTTGATTATCTCTTTCTTGACCACCTCTTGCATCGATAGATTCAATCTCCTTTGGTGTTCAACACTCGGCTTGATTCCTTCCTCCAATTGGATTTTATGCTCAAAAATTTCGGGGGGAATTCCTCGGATGTCCGCTATTGTCCATCCAATTGCTTGTCGGTACTCCCCAAGACATTCAACAATTTGCCTAAATGCACATCATCCAACAAAGAGGAAACGATTACGGGTAACGTATCATTAGAACCAAGAAATTTATACCTCAAATGTGATGGAAGTGGCTTGAGCTCAAGTTGTGGTTGCTTAATGATGGAATGTTTTTCGGGAGGAGTGGCTCTATTCTCTAAGTCAAGAGAGAGCTTCTTCAGTGCATACGTGTAGGACCCACGTCCTTCCAATGCATTCACGACGTCTACATACCCCTCTTTGTCTTAACCATCAAAATTTACCAAAATTTCCGCCAAGGCCTCAAAAAGGAACTCTTCTTCCATCTTCATGTCACTAGCATGCTCGACCTCATCAAAAACATCTATGACCGAAATCCCTTCATATGCATTCGGAAACTTCAAACCCTTACTAGCTTGGAAAGTGACTTACTCATCATTCACTCGGAACTTGAATTCATTTCGTTCTGAGTCCATCAAAGCTCCTCCCGTAGCAAGGAATGGTCTTCCCAATATGAGGGGAATTTTCTTGTCAACCGCACAATCAAGGATAACAAAGTCGGCCGAGAGAAGGAACTTCCCCGCTTTCACTAAGACATAATCAACAATACCCATGGGTCTCTTGATTGAACGGTCGGCCATTTGAAATCTCATACTCGTAGGTCTTGGCAAACCCAATATCGTTTGCTTGTAAATAGCAAGAGGCATAAAATTGATGCTAGCTCCATTATCACAAAGTGCTCTTGCAAAATCTCTCAACCCGATAGTACATGTGATGGTAAATGCTCCTGGGTCTTCCTTCTTCTCAATGGTTGTCGTAGCAATAATGGAACTAACCTGGTGATTCATACTCACCACTTTATTCTTGGTAGATTCTTCTTGGTCATCAAGTAATTTAAGTATTTGGAAAATCCCGGAATCTCTTGGAAAGCCTCCAAGAACGGGATGTTCACCGACAATTGCTTCAAAATATCATAAAACTTCTCAAACTTGCTATCATCTACCCCTCGTGCAAGCTTTTGAGGGAATGGAGGAGTAGGTCGAGGGATTGGTGTTCGGAGCTTTTGGGGTCTCCTTCACCTTTTCCTTAACCTTTTCATGCTTTGCTTTTTGGACTTTCACCTCTTGGGAGGTCTTCTCACTTTCAACAGAAACCGGCACTTCAAATTGTGCCTCAACTTCTTGCTCACGATCATCCACTTCAACTACTTGTTCACTTTCATCTTGAAGTACTTTCCTGCTTCTAGTAGTAATAGCCATGCAATGAGAAGATGGACCACTTACATTCCCCTTTGGGTTGGCAATTGTATCACTTGGAAGAGTACATTTGAGCTTTGGATTTTGTTCTCTTGACAAGTCTCGCATTTGCATCTCAAGCTTTTGTATAGAGGCGGTATGTGACCCCACGATTTCGGACATGTTCTTCATTGTAGCATCACCTCTCTCTTGATTTTACAAGATCTTTTCAAGCATTCCTTCCAACTTGGATTCATTTGAAGGACCATCCGTGTAGTGCGAGGAGTTAGACTATTTCCCCTTTGGTGGAGTGTAGGGGTTGGAACTCCGATTGGCATAATTGTTATTGTTGTTGTTCCAACTACCTTCACTCGACCCACCTTGATCACTACGCCAATTTTTTTGGCCTTTCCCTTGCGGGTTTGGCCTCCATTGATTTTGTTGGTGATACCCACCTTGAGGATTATGCACATAGTTGGCTTCTTTGAATTCTTGATTTCCCATTGGTTCCATATCTTCCACAACATTTACCTTCTTTGTCGGACTTTTCGTGACCATCTTGGTTAGCACATCAATGTTTGTGGCAAGCCCAACAATCAATTGGTCTCTCTCTTGGTTTTGTTTGATCATGTTTGTTAGAGACGGAGTACCATAAGAAATTCCACCACCAGCATCTTCAGATGCCATGCTTGATTGTGACTGGCCATTTTATCCAGAATATGCGTAATCCAGGTGAATGATTTGTCCATGAAATATCCGTCTGCTGCATTTTTTGCTATGGACTGGGTCAATGGATCCAAACTCATGTAGAACTTTTCCATCAAAATAGAATCCGGAAAACCATGAATAGGTGACCTCACTAAGTATAACTTGAATCGGTCCCACACTTCATGTAAGTGTTCTCTTGTTATTTGTTTGAAGAAGAAGATTTTATCTCTAAGTTCAGACTTCTTGCTCTATGGGAACCACTTGGATAAGAAGGTACAGACAAGATCGGGCCAAGAAGTGATGGATTGAGGAGGTAGATTTTGAATCCACTTTCTCGCTTCTCCAATCAATAAGTACTTGAATACTCGCAATCTCAAGGCGTCATTTATTACATTGTTCTGTTTATGCATGGCGCACACACCCAAGAAGTTCCTAAGGTGTTGCGTCGGATCATCATAAGTAGAGTTCCTGAATAATCCTTCCTCCTTAAGCATTAGGATTAACCCGTGCTCTACTTTAAATGTAGCAGCTTCAACCCGTGGAGGAAGGATATCGTTGGTATCATCAAGATATTCCTCAGTGTCCGCAAAGGGATTCTCCTCTTCATCATAATCGGCCATTCTTACCTATCACACCAACAAAAGCAAGCAAAATTTGATGGAATAGAAAAGATGTAAAGTAATGTGCACACTAGTTAGTAATTTCAAAATCGTATCCCCCGGCAACAACGCCAAAATTTGATACGCTTAGATTACAGCTTAAAATAGTGTAAAGGAAACGATGTAAAATATAGTAACCCAACGAGGTTGGGGTTGAATCCCATAGGGAATAGGCGTGAAAATTTTACTTGAGTAGTGTGAATCTTAACTTACATCACATTTCTATTCCGTTAGAGTAACACGAGTATGGTAATAGATTGGATTGTAGTTTTGTGAAATAGTAACAAGTATGATTAAATAAGGTTGTAATTAATTTGGTTATCTAAACCAAGGTTGTGTCCCCTTCAATGAAATGTAATGTTATCGGTGTTAATATGATATATTTATAATGGAAGGTCCTTTTGATATGCAAATGATTTCTAAATAATTACCCAATATTTTCCAATAGTTGGGTAGTATTTCTCTTTATGATTTTTCCAACTATAAAAGAGTTTCAATTAAGAGTAATCAATTTATGCCAAATAAAATCCACTTATTCCTAAGTGATTCTATTAAACAAGGTTTAAAGTCTTGAGTCTTTGATATTTACTTCTACCAAACACTAACTCACTTTTCCAAGTAAAGAAAGAATATAATGGCACTTGTTAGTGTTTGCAACCACCAACAATAAATGAAGAATGAGGAATAAATAAATATCAACCAACCATTGTACATATATTCAATGTTAAACACCCATTGTCATTACACTCATTTAAGGTCCACAACCTTAGTATTTAAAGTTAGCTACACATGCTAAAATACAAAAAGAAGAAAATATTAAATGTCATAGTGCTTACAAAAGTGCAAGATTCTTCACTTTCAAAGCTTCCAAAAGAGGGGACTATTCAAAGTTTGCATTTTAGCTCCTTTTCCATACCAGATGCCCCCACAAAACTCCAATAAATCTATTTATAGTGGGCTAAAACCCGGGGCCAATGTAGGACAAAAATGCCCTTCGTCAAATATGCGACCGCATTTTTGTTGCATAACATATATGCGGTCCGCATTCTCTTCAAGTCCACCACATCTGTCACATCTCGCGTTTTCATACGTTAAAAGTTTCGTCTTCACTTAACCAATGTGGACTAGGGGATAAGATCATTTTGATGTTAACGTATTTACGTTATTTTTAAAAAAATAAAAAAAGATGAATAAGTGTTACGAAAGATAAAGGGGTACACTGATTAAAGAAAACGAGTTTCGTTGAAAATGGACAATTCGGAATGAAATACGGTTCGGGTGATAATACCCGATAATTATGAACTAGTACCAAGCAAGCTACCATGTGACCACAGTAGTAATATATATAAAGTATATATGAAGTATTTTTAAAAATAAATAGAATTTTAAGTAATTTGTGGTAAATATTAAATTATGCGGGTAATTGATTAAGTACCGAGTAACGGGACATTATCTGGTTAACTAATAAGTGGATAAAAATTATTAAATATCCCACCCCCACCCCAAGTGGCAACTAGCCACATTATCAAGAAATGACTAAGAGTCATTCGTTGATTAGGTGTCAAATTGATACAAATCCCTTTCATTCTTTTCAAGACTTTGGATATATCCCAGTCTTTCCAATTCATTTTCATTTTGAAGACTTTGCATTTAAAGTCTTAAGAACAGAACATTGATTTTGCTTACTGGATTTCAAATTCCAAACGTTGGCCCCTTTTTTTTTCATTAATCCAAGAGATTTTGTTTCACTCCCTTGTAAAATATTCAAGACAACAACGTGTCTTTGGTTGGTTTAAAACCAAAGACGTTGAGGCAGAAGTAAATAATTTCATTCAAGTGTCAAAGAATCCAAGGCAACAAATTTCGTTCATAAGATTTAAAGAAGCAAAAGCTTCATTTCGTTCAAATAATTCAAGGAACATGTATGTTAAGTCCCTCCTTTTTTTTCTTTTTGGCATGATCTAAATAATACAAATGAAACGGGCAAAATACGCAACTTTCATAAATGACTCTATTCATAGAAATTCTAGGGGTATCTATATTCTTCAATACCCATGTGAATTATTATTATCTTCTGTCCATGGGTCCCAGAAAATACGTATTTGATAAGGTTTGTTTGATGATATTAATTAGAGGCATAATGGTCTTATGACGTACCGAGAGGTTTTATTAACTTATTTTCACGTGAATTTCATGCATTTACACATTTACATTGACCCATGACCAGATGGCGTTATATACGCGTATATATGTATATTATATATATATATATATATATATATATGGGATATGGGAAAAGGTTATGGCGTTATATATGCACCGCAACCTGATCAGCTGGTATGTGATGATGATTTTGCCCACAATGGCTGAAATATGATTCAAAAACGGTGTTATATACGTGTATATATGTATGTATATTCAACAGCGTTATATACGCGTATATATGTATGCATATATATGTATATTGTATATGGGAAAGGTTATGGCGTTATGTACGCACCACCACATGATCAGCTGGTATACGATGATGATTTTTGCCACAGTGGGCGATATGATATGATGGGATGCCCTCAGAGGCTGATGATGTTATGAAACATATACCTATGCATGACATGACATTCATACGCATATGCATGATGCTAAAAGTGATTTATTAATACAGAGTTGTCCAGACATACAGGTTGAGTCAATTACTCGATATATGTTCCATGTCTCTTATGTATTTATTTATGTGCCTTACATACTTAGTACATTATTCGTACTGACGTCCCTTTTTCTTGGGGACGCTACGTTTCATGCTCGAAGGTGCAGGTAGGTAAGCTGACGGTCCCCCTTTTTAGGATCCCTGATCAGCGAGAGTTGGCGTGCTCCATTTGATACGGAGCTGCTTTTGTTGTTGGTACGATATGCTTGTATACATATGTGTAGATGGGTATGACGTGGCTCAGTCTCGTATTTGTAAAGTTATGCTTCTGTTAGAGATGTGTAGACAGTATGTCTAGTTGGGATTGTATGTGGCCTTATCGGCTTTCAGTTTTGGATGTATAATTGTCTATAGCAGCCTAGCCGGCTCGCCACTGTATTCTGCACGTATACGTACATATGCCTTGATGGAAGGTTTCCTTCACATATGTTATTTTTGTAATGCAGCAGATGTTATATAGGTTCATATCTTAGACGCATGCTGAGGGGTGTTTCACAGATAGGACTCAGGCACCCGTCGCAGCCCATCGGTTTGGGCTGTGACAAAAGTGGTATCAGAGCAGTTCTGTCCTAGGATTGTCTACAGACTGTGTCTAGTAGAGTCTTGTTTATGGGTGTGTCGTGCACCACACTTATAGACAGGAGGCTACATGACATATATGATTTTATCCTCTTTTCCTATCTTAGATCGTGCGATATAAGAATTTATGTTTCTAACGATGTGTTACGTTTTCAGCGATGCCTCCGAAGACCACAGCCGCTAATACGGGTCAGAAGGCTACAAATATGTTAGAAAGAGATATAAGTTATATTGTTGATTCAGACCCATCAGAGATCATGGTTTCTATTGACGATTCATCCTATGAGCTATATGAGTCACATGTTCGTGCTGTTTCGGCCACTTCAACAGCAGATGTGGTGAGAGGAGTTCCGACCTTACTAAGTCCCTTAGTTTCACTATCACAGCTCGTTGATCAGGGTATGAGGGGAGTAGAGCATGGATCGGCACAGGCGGGATTCCCTCAGGCTCAAAACTATGTCAAGGTATTTGCGGACACCAGCTCTTCTGAGGTCCCAGATAGCCCGCTGTCTTGGGAGTCTGTCAATCAAGGTTCGCCAGTGTATGTTATGGGATATGCAGAGGAAGTTGATAATAGTCGGGCTAAGAGGAGGAAGGTAACTGATAAGGATATGAAGGTTCCACTTCGAAGTGTGTCTGATTCTCATATAGGACGAGACGAGGACCCTCTACTATAGACTTCCTCCAAGTGTCAATTTTTTATGGTGAAGTTCCACCTCTTCTTGGAATATTACCAAGTCAGGGTTTTGAATGTGTTTTGTTGTTTTATGCGGATGTAGGGAGCCCCATCCTGACTTGTATATATTATGGTTATGCCTACTTAGATGTTTTGTAGACAGTATCATGTATATAGCTTTGGGTATAATATGCCTATGGCTTAGTCACCCCCTATGTATATAAAATTTTTTTCTAAATTAGTTATGCAAGTTAAGTCTTAATATTGTTGCTTACATATATGGATATAGCTGTAATGCCCCGTGACAGACTTAATAATAAACAAGGATAAGGTACGTGGTTTTTGGTTGGGTAGAACTTGATATTATAATGTGTATGGGTTATTTAGCCTTTGCTATGCTAACATCAAGTGTAGGTCAAGGATTGTTTAATTTCAGTTCCCAGGAGAGCCTCTTTTAGAATGGGAAGGTAATACGGCATCACCAAGAGATAAATTTATCTCATATCTCAAGACAAGGAAGATGATCAATAAGGCTGCAATTATCACTTAGTTCAAGGTTCAGGATATGGAAGAAGAGTCACCAACCATTTATTCCATCCCTATGGTGAATAAGTTTTCCGATGTTTTTCCTGATGAGCTTCCGAGTCTTCCGGCAAGCAAGAAATTGAGTTTGTTATTGACCTACTACAAGATACTCACCCAATATCTATTCCTCACTATAGAATTTGCCCCACAGAGTTGAAAGAGTTAAAGGAATAACTAAGGGACTTGCTAAAAAGTTTTATTAGACCTAGTACGTCACCACGGGGAGCACCTGTGTTGTTTATGAGAAAGAAAGATGGTTTCTTACGAATGTGTATTGATTAAGGCAATTTAATAAGGTGAAGATCAAGAATAAATACACATTCCCGATAATTGATGATCTATTTGATCAGTTATAAGGTGCCATGTGTTTTCCAGAGATAAACTTGAGATCCGGGTACCATCAGGTAAGGATTAAGGATGAAGATATTCCGAAGATAGCATTCAGGACCATATATGAGAACCTTGAATTCTGTGTTATGTCGTTAAGTTTGACGAATGCCTTGTAGTATTCATGGATTTGATGAACTTTGTGTCAGGCCCTTGCAGATTTGTTCGTAATTATACTTATTGACGATATATTGGAATATTCTCATTCAGAGACGGAGCATGCAGATCATTTGCGTACTATGCTTAGAGTTATACAAAAGGAGAAGTTGTATGCAAAAAAAAAACCCTAAATGTTAATTTTTGTTGTAATATGTTGATTTCCTTGTGCATATCATTTCGCGTGGATATACAATAAATCGAGGCAGCAAGGACTTAGCCTAGACACACAACATCGACGGAAGTTCGTAGCTTATCCGTTTGGCAGGTTATTATCGGAAATTTGTAATGGAATTTTCTTCTCTTTTAAGCACCTTTGACCAAAGTGATATGTGGTGTCTCGCTTGATGTTCCGGAATAACATGAGGAAATCTTGAAGAAAGGTTGTGAATAAGTATAAATAGATATGTGTAGGTTGCAAGCTCAAGTATGATAGAGCGACAAGATTTTAGGAAGACAGGACGAAGGATAAGAAGAGATGAGTGAAAAGGTAATGGAAATGGACAAGTCCTTGAGGTTAAGCTCATAAGAGAGCTGGTGATTTCTCTAAGTTATAGAAGGCTCATATAGACTGAATGAACTCAAAGGAGTTTAAGACTAATAGCATTTAGAATGGATGAAATACTGCCCTGATAGTAGGATAAGGGCGTAATTGTGATGGATAAAGGATGAAGTTTGGGCCTCCGAAGAGGGGAATTTCATGAATTGTAAAAGATTGGGATGCCCATATTAGTTAACTCAGAAGGGAACTAAGTTTCAATGGCCCGATACTTGCGAAGGAGTTTCGAGGCATTGAAGGACATATTCACTTCAGCACTAGTTCTACCGCTCCCAGAAAGGACCGATGATTGTGTTATCTATTGGGATGTTTCAGACGTTATTGGGTTGTGTTATTATGCAACATAGTAAGGTTGTGACTTATGCTTCAAGACAACTAAGAAAGCACGAGAAGAACTACCCGACCCACGATTTAGAGTTAGCCTCGGTAATTCATGCACTAATGATATGTAGACATTACTTGTATGGAATTTATATTAATATCTATAGAAATCATAAGAGCCTCCAATACATCTTCAAGCAAAGGGAATTGAATCTATGTCAAGGGAGGTGGTAAAGACTATGACATTGATATTTTATACAATCTAGGGAAGGCGAACGTAGTAGCCGACGCCCACAGCCATAGATCTATGGGTAGCCTGTCGTATTTACAGCCAGAAAAGAGGGGAATAGCCATGAGGTTAATCAACTAGCTAGCCTGGGAGTTTGGATATTGGACTCAGGTGACATTGGAATTACTCTTCAGAATACGGCAACATCCTCTTTAATAACTGAAGTAAAGGAACGCCAGTACGAGGATCATGTGTTAGTTAATTGTAGGGATACCACCCTTCAGAAGGAGAAGATGCCTTTTGAAATTACAGATGACAAGGTCCTCAGATGTCAAGTATGATTATGTGTCCCTAATGTTTCGGGGGTACATCGGCAGGTTATGGGAGAAACTCATTATTCTCAATATTCTATTCATCCAGGAGCAACAAAGATGTATCATGATATCAGGGAAGTGTATTGGTGGGACAGAATGGAAGAGGATATAGCAGAATTTGTTGCCCAGTTTCCTAACTGTCAGCAGGTTAAGATTGAGCATCAAAAATCTGGTGGATTATTGCAGGCTATGGATATTCCAACTTGGAAATTCTTGAAATAATCAATATGGACTTTATCATAGGCTTACCTCGTACCCAGCGTAAGTTCGATTTGACATGGGTGATTGTTGATAGGCTTACCAAGTCAGCCTATTTTCTGCCCATTAGAACTACATTTTCCTCCAAGGATTATGCAAGGCTTATATTAAGGAGATAGTACGAGTGCATGGTGTCCCTGTATCTATTATCTCGGATAGAGGAGCTCAATTTACAGCTAACTTATGGAGGTCCTTTCAAAAAGGATTGGGGACTCAAGTAAGTCTTAGTATATAATTTCATCCCCAGACAGATGGACAGCCTAAGCGTACGATTCAGACACTGGAGGAAAGGTAGATGGGATAATCATCTGCCTCTTATTGTGTTCGCATGTAATAATATCTACCATTCCAGTATTTAGATGGCTCTATACAAAGCCCTTTACGGACGGAAGTGCAGGTCGCCTATAGGGTGGTTCGATGTTGGAGAATATGGATTACATGGGCCAGACTTGGTTCAGCAAACCATAGAAAAAGTAAAGCTTATCTAAGATCGACTATTGACAGCTCAGAGTCGTCAGAAGTCTTATTCTGACATGCAGCAGCGAGATTTAGAGTTCAGGGTTGATGACTAGGTATTCTTAAAGGTATCACCTATGAAGGGTGTGATGGGTTTGGCAAGAAAGGCAAACTTAGCCCACAGTATATTGGGCCTTATAGGATCGTTTGGAGAGTGGTTCGAGTAGCTTATGAGTTAGAATTGCCCTCGGAATTAGAGTCTGTCCATCCTGTTTTTCACGTATCTATGTTACGAAAGTGCATTGGCAATCCTACCCGAGTAGTGCCCACGGATGATGTACAGATTAGAGAAGACTTATCATACGAGGAAGTTCCGGTTGCCATCCTAGACCAACAAATCTGCAAGCTGCGGAATAATGAGGTAGCCTCCGTGAAAGTATTTTGGAGGAACAACAATGTGGAAGAAATGACTTGGGAAGCCGAGGATGAGATCATTTTGAACTAGTACCAAGAAAGGTACCATGTGACCACAATAATAATATATACAAAGTATATATGAAGTATTTTTAAAAATAAATATAATTTTAAGTAATTGGTGGTAATTTTTAAATTATGCAGGTAATTGATTAAGTAACGGGTAACGGGACATTATCCGGTTAACTAATAAGTGGATAAAAATTATTAAATATCCCACCCCCACCCCAAGTGGCAACTAGCCACATTATCAAGAAATGACTAAGAGTCATTCCTTGATTAGGTGTCAAATGGATACAAATCCCTTTCATTCTTTTCAAGACTTTGGATATCCAAGTCTTTCCAATTCATTTTCATTTTGAAGACTTTGCATTTAAAGTCTTAAGAACAGAACATTGCTTTTGCTTTCTGGATTTCAAATTCCAAACGTTGGCCCTTTTTTTTGTCATTAATCCATGAGATTTGGTTTCACTCCCTTGTAAAATATTCAAGACAACAATGTGTCTTTTGTTTAAAACCAAAGACGTCGAGGCACAAGTAAATAATTTCGTTCAAGTGTCAAAGAATCTAAGGCAACAAATTTCGTTCATAAGATTTAAAGAAGCAGAAGCTTCATTTCGTTCAAATAATTCAAGGAACAAGTATGTAAAGTCCCTCCCTTTTTCTTGTTGGCATGATCCAAATAATACAAATGAAACGGACAAAATATGCAACTTTCATAAATGACTCTATTCATAAAAATACTACGGGTATCTATATTCTTTATTCCCCATGTAAATTATTATTATCTTCTGTTCATGGGTCCCAGAAAGTATGTATTTGATAAGGTTTGTTTGATGATATTAATTAGAGTCATAATGGTCTTATGACGTACCGAGAGGTTTTATTAACTTATTTTCACGTGCATTTCATGCATTTACACATGTACATTGACCCATGACCAGATGGTGTTATATACACGTATATATGTATATTATATATATATATATATATATATATATATATATATATATATATATATATGGGATATGGGAAAAGGTTATGGCGTTATATACGCACCACCACCTGATCACCTGGCATATGATGATAATGTTGCCCACAGTGGCTGAAATATGATTCAAACAACGTTATATACGTGTATATATGTATGTATATTCAACGGCACTATATACGTGTATATATGTATGTATATATATATATATATATGGGATATGAAAAAGGTTATGGCGTTATATACGCACCACCACATGATCAGCTGGTATACGATGATGATTTNGTGCACGACATGACATTCATACGAATATGCATGATGCTAAAAGTGATTTATTAATACAGATTTATCGAGACATACAGGTTGAGTCAATTACTCTATATCTCTTCCATGTCTCTTATGTATTTATTTACATGCCTTACATACTCAGTACATTATTCGTACTGACGTTTATTTTTCTTGGGGACGCTGCATTTCATGCCCGTAGGTGCAGGTAGGTAAGTTGACGGTCCCTCTTCTTAGGATCCTTGATCAGCGAGAGTTGGCGTGCTCCATTTGATCCGGAGCTGCATTTGATGTTTGTACGATAGGTTTGTATACATATGTGTGTATGGGTATGACGTGGCTCAGTCCCGTCTTTGTATAGTTATGTTTCTGTTAGAGGTCTGTAGACAATATGTCTAGTTGGGATTGTATGTGGCCTTGTCGGCTTTCAGTTTTGGATGTATAATTGTCTATATCAGCCTTGCCAGCTCGCCACTGTATTTTGCATGTATACGTACATATGCCTTGATGGCAGGTTTCCTTCAGGTATGTTATTTTCGTAATGCATCAGATGTTACACAGTTTCATATCTTAGACGCATGTTGAGGGGTGTTTGACAGATACAACTCAGGCACCCGCCGCGGCCCATCAGTTTGGGTTGTGATAGCATCTTCGAAAGCCTTGGTTTCAGGAAGTCGTCGCATTCTGGCTATGCGGTCTGCATTTTTGATATGCGACCGCATAGTGTCATCGCAATTCTGATCTCAGCAACTTCTACAGGAGGTTTACGATCCATTATGCGGCTCACAAACCTGTTATGCAGTTGCATAATGGACCATATTTCTTTCACTTGGATTTGGCCAAACTAACTGTTGGACTTTGCGGTTCCCCTGAGCATTATGCGGTCCGCATGATTTGATAAGCTCAAATTACACCTTAAAATAGTGTAAAGCGATCGATGTCAAATATATTAACCCAACGAGGTTGGGGTCGATCCCATTGGGAATAGGCGTGAAAAGTTTACTTGAGTAGGTTGAATCTTAACTTAAATCGTATTTCTATTCTGTTAGAGTAACAAGAGTATGGTAATAGATTGG
>MDKI01179029.1:0-44253 GCA_005239505.1 Nicotiana paniculata
CCCCAGATTATATTTGCAGCGTCCGTTTAGTCTTTTTATAAGACATAGTTGAGCGTGATCACTAGGCTATTGGGCACAGACTTAGTTCAGGATGCGTTGGGTAAGGCAAGGTTGATTCAGGAGCGGCTTCGCACGGCTCAGTCTAGGCAGAAGAGTTATGTTGTCTGGACGGTCCGCGATGTGTCTTTCATGGTTGGGGAGAAGGTGTTGCTGAAGGTGTCACCCATGAAGGGTGTTATGAGGTTTAGGAAGAGGGGAAAGTTGAGTCCCAGGTTCATTGGGACATTTGAGGTGATTCAGAGGATTGGGGAGGTGGCTTATAGACTTGCCTTGCCTCCCAACTTATCGAGTATTCATCGGGTGTTCATGTCGCTATTCTCTAGAAGTATGTTGGTGACCCGACACATGTTTTTCACTTAAGCACGGTTCAATTCGAGGGTGATATGTCATATGAGGTAGAGCCAGTGGCCATTTTGGATCGTCAGGTCAGAAACTTGAGGTCTAAGGATATAGCTTCAATGAAGGTTCAGTGGAGAGGACATCCGGTGGAGGATGCCATCTGGAAGACCGAGCGGAAGATGCGGAGCAGATATCCTCACTTATTCTAGACTCCGGGTATATTTCTAGATTCGTTCGAGGATGAACGTTTGTTTAAGAGGGGAAGGATGTAACGACCCACCTGGTCGTTCCGTGAGATTAGCCTCGTTTTCCCCGTTTCTTCCTTATCTTATGTTGCTTAGCCTATATATGTTGTGTTAGGTCGGTTGGTTCAGGTTAAGAGTGCTCGTGGTGAGAACTGAGACACTTAGTTTCTTAAATTATATTAATAGTTAAAAAAGTCAACTGGGAGTTAACTTATTGGTAAAAGTCCTCAGAATGCGGATTTTATGGTTTGGATAGCTTTTTAGGTGATTTGGGACTTAGGAGTGTGTTCGGAATGAAGTTTTGATGTCCGGTGTAGAATTAGGCTTGAATTGGTGAAAGTTAATCTTCGGTGATTTTCAGTCAGGAGTGGAAAATATGCTATCAGGGTTGGAATGGAATTCCGGAAGTTGGAGCAGGTTCGCAATGTCATTTTGGATGTGCAAATTTTCAGGTCAATCGGATGTGTTTTGGTTGGTTTCAGCATCATTGGCGAAATTTAGAAATTTCAAAGTTCATAGGCTTGAACTTGATGTAATTTTTGTGTTTTCGCGTTGTTTTTGGTGTTTCCAAGGCTCGACTAAGTTTGAATGATGTTATGGGGTATGTTGGTAGGTTTGGTCTAGGTCCTGGGGCCTCGAGTGTATTTCAGATGCTCAAATGGGCACTTTTGGTCTTTGGGAGATTGCTGGTTTTCTGGTGTTTTAGCAGCAGTGAGTTGTTCATTGCGATCGTCGTAGTGTAAAGTTGGAGGTAGGCAGATATGTTATATGTGATCGCGTAAGGAGGGTTGTGATTGCATAGGTTGGGCAGCCAGGGCAGTGTCGTCGCGTGGTTCATTGTGCGATCGTGTGGAAGAAAAAGGGGCGTGTGAGGTTGTTGCAATTATTCTTCGCGAACGCGTGAATGGGCACGAGATCGCATAGGTCACGAAGTCGAAGCTTCACGATCACTTAGGGAATGGTGCAATCGCAATGGGTAAAATTTTGAGGCAGTAAGTTTGTTCTTCGCGATTGCGTGGGTGGTCCCGCGCTCGCAGTGAGTTATGTTTAGTGATGGGCAGAATGTTTTAAAAGGCCATTTTTGCGAGTTTAGCCCACTTTTCCTGCATTGTTGAACGAGTTGGGGGCTCTTTGACAGGGTTTGAAGAGGGAATCACTTGGAGTTAAGATTTTCGACTTCATAACTCGATTCTATGTCGTTTCCTAAGTAATTAAACCGGAAATTTGTTGAATTTAAACCCGAAATTGGGGAGATTAGGTGCATAAGAATTTGGAAATTTCTTTTGATGATTTACGTGGGCAATTGCGGTCCGATTTTTGTGTTCTTGGTATGTATAGAATCACGGGAGATTGAAGATTCTAGTGATATAAATTTTATCAAATTCTGAGACATGGGTTTGGGGCTCGGGTTTGGCCAAATTTTGATTTGTGTCTCAATTAATAGTTTTCGATTGGGTTTTGTTCCTTTAGAGTATATTGATGATGTTAATCTGGTTTTTTTTAGATTTGGAGCAATCTGGAGTCGATTTGAGGGGCAAGAGCATCGCGAATTAGTATTGTCGCCCTGTAGAAGTAATTAATGGCTATAAATCTTGTCCTGAGGGTATGAAACCACGGACTTCGTATTTCTCACTGTTTTTAGAATGGTGCACATGTCAGATGACGAGTATGTGGCGTGCACTGATTTTTGGATTGGACTTGGTCCTCTCCGCGGTAACTATTTTGTTTCGTGTTATACTCTAAATTGTATGTTAAATTGTGTTCTAAAAGTATTGCTATATCTTGGTTATAAGTCATGTTTGGGCCTCGTGCCGACTTGTTTAGACCTTGGGGGCTTTTACTACTATTTTCCTCACTGCGTTGACTTATGATTTACACTCAGTCATGTTATGTTTAACTGATTACAAAACTCAGCCTTATTTACACCATTTTGAGATATAAAAATGATGTTTTGGGTCGAGTACCCCGTTTAACTGATACGCCCGAGGGGCTTTTGAGAGTTTTTGACTGAGTGAGGTCGAGGGCCTGATTGTAAGAATATGATATGCCACGAGGTGGCTTGATATTAGCGCTTGGTCTGAGGAGCCCCTCCGGAGTCTGTACACACACCTAGTGGGCGCAGGTACCTACTGAGTGCGAGTGTCGAGTGACGAGTGACGAGTGATTAGGAGGCATGACTGACAGTGAGGTTGCCCGAGGGGCTGATACTAAGTGACTGTGAGGTATGCTGACTGATATTCTGCCCGAGCGGCGATTTATGCTTCATGTTTTGGCCCGAGGGGCTACTTATGATTTATTTCATTTTTACACCAAACCCTTCGGTTATTTTTATTTATGAAATTTATGAAAAACACATTTTTCAAAGGATTTTTCTGAATTTTGCTTTTAAGGCATGTTGATTTCCTATATATATGTATGTATATACTGTTAGAAAGAAAGGTTGCATATTCTGAACTGATGATTTGTTTTTTATGTTTTTCTTACTGCTCAGACTTGATTTGTTTTCATTACTACTGAGTTGGCATACTCACATTACTCTCTGCACCCTCTGTGTGCAGATACAGGTGCTGATATCGAGTGTTAGCCATCTATTTCGTGCGGAGCCGGAGTTCGGGACAT
This sequence comes from Nicotiana paniculata, assembly GCA_005239505.1. Classification (NCBI taxonomy): domain Eukaryota; kingdom Viridiplantae; phylum Streptophyta; class Magnoliopsida; order Solanales; family Solanaceae; genus Nicotiana; species Nicotiana paniculata. The sequence goes on from MDKI01179029.1 coordinate 3,264, forward strand.
AGAGGTAGCTATCCAACGTCTACAACATCTCTGTTTTCCTTTATTATGTTGTACCTAGTTATTCGTTCCGAGGTTTTGTATTATAATAGTAGACTTTTTGGTATATTCCTTAGATGCTCATGACATGTTGACTCTGGATTTTTGGGATGGTTTAGATTGTTTAACTGTTTATTTTGCCTAATGGATTCAGTAATTTTATATACGTTTATGAAATTTTGAAAATGGGTTGGGATTTTGGAAAGAACTGTAAATATGTGATTGTTGGCTAGCCTAGTTCCACGATAGGCGCCATCACGGCCGGTTTAGGATTTGGGTTCGTGACAGCCTGGTTCCCTTGTTTATATTGGGATATATGAAGGCTCCCTATAGTGTAATGGATACTATTATGCAATTTATTCATTCTGGGTTGTAATAATTTATGTAATAACATATTTGGGGTTGATTAGCGAAAGCTGGGGGTTTCCTTCTATTTTTTGTTAAACTTGGGTAGAAATCCTGCCTATAGGTTTAATTATGTTGATCAAATCATGTGGTTGCTATTACTTGTTTAGAGATTCTGACAATAGGATTTTCTTGGTTTTTTAATTATGCATTTTTACACTTGCATTTTTTTTAAATCCACTAGGCAGAGAGCTTAAGGCTAATTTTTTTTTATAAAATAAAGTAAAAACAATGTAGCATGTTATCTCACAAAGAGTGAGACGATAGAGTGTGACTACTACATCATAGATGCTACTACACATTTTGGGCTTAATAAGCCCATCATTGATATCACAATTAGATATAAACACTATCCTATTACACATATAGCTCATCTGCACATTGTTGTCCCAGTGTTTGATGTTGTGCTCTAAACATGTGGATTGAGTCATTGCATATGATTGCTTCCTTTGTGTTATTAAGTTTCCTTCCATACCATCTCCTGCATATACGACCAATGTTACACTTAGATGACCAGTGCTCCACATTGTCGACCAGTGCTCCATGCTACTCAACCATGAGTATTGTTGCCTTCTTGTGTTCTCAACACATCCTATGATTTGAAGTTGATGGATGTCAAAACTTGCTGTCATATCTTGTCTCCATATTTTCAATTGAACAATGCTCTCATGACACTGCCTAGACGAACCATCCTGTCCTCGTCCAAATTTTGATCAATTTCCTATCATGCTTGTGCCTTCTCTAGCTTTCGTCCTAATGGAATGAGTACATGGTACTAATACCACCATTAAAGAGTTGGTCCAAAACAAGGGCATGTTTACGGTAATGTTACCTGCTGAGCACAGTGCCTTTTTAAAAAATTTTGTGTTGAGGTTGTGTTTTGTCATCCAACTTTGCACTATGGTACCTGTCTGAATCTGTGCTTGTCCTATCATATTATGCTCCTTGTATATCTCACTATTGATGCGAGGTGATATTTTTATGTACCCATTACTCATATCATCACCACATTCTTCCGAACATTGCCCCTTCGACTGTGCATAACTGGACAAAATATGCATTTGTTCAGTTGTCGATTTCTTCCAATTCATGCTTTTGCTCTACTTAGCTTTCCCTCCAGTGGAATGAGTACATTGTACTAATACCACCACTAGGAAGTTGGGCCAATGAGATTGCATGATCACATAATTGATTACTGCACAACAAGACATTGTGTTAGCAAAAAGAATTCCCAGTTTTTTTACCAATGAACCTGTAGGTGGATTTTTCGAGCATTATGTTTTTGTGTTTTCCTTGTGCCTGAAACCATGTATGGGCTGGAAGTATCAATGATGGATACCACCAACCAATATGTCCTTTAACTGTGTTCCCTATATATTTATATGTGCATTCCTCTTTAGGTAGCTGAGCATAGTTGTTGTACGTCTATGTTTGAGTCTGTACTTTGCTGGGCTACTTGCTGAGACCGTGATGTGTTAAACTCCTATTGAGACTTTTGTCCAAACTCTTCCAATGGTTTTGTTCTGCCATGCCAAATGCACCTGCTTAATATGAGAATTCTGAACAGTAGTGCATCTTTCTCTTCTTCAGTGCCTATGCCTACCGGTGACTTCCTTTCAATGTAATGAGTGCTTAGCACTAATACCACCAATTGAATCTCCATCATAGAATAGGACATAGTCGCTCTATCAGTACCAGCAAAAAAAGAAAACCAAGTTAGTGAAAACTGTACTCACCATACTCTCATTCACATGAATATGAGTACGGAGAATATATGTGAAAACTCCTGCAGCCTCCTTCTCTTCTGATATGTCACTCCTATCCATCTATAAATCATTTCTACTTTCACTCTCAAGTATGTTCATTGGATTTTATCACTCCTAACCAGTCTCCTCCCATTAGAATCCAGATTTTCAAAACAGAAACACTCCATAAGCCCATAGTCTAGTTGCATAATTTTCAATGTGATCACCTAAACTATTACCTTACCTTAGAGTATGAGATACTGTTACATTACTTCTGGCCATCATCTGCATTATCTCTTCAGCAATTTTAGTGATATTCCAAGGTGATTTCCATTCTCCAAGTATAACATTTTTCAGTAGCATAGAGTTAGTTTTTACTTCTATCAACATATACTCGTTCTCCACACAGTATTTCAAAGCTTCAAGGACTGCTTTTTCTTCAGCAACAGTGTTTGATCCTTCTTCAATCTCCTTACCACATGCATAAACTACATCACCACCTTCATTCCTCGGCACAAATCCAATCGAGCTTCTACTTGGATTACCCCTCGATGCCCCGTCTGTGTTAACCTTTATCCACCCTTGCCTTGGAAATTCTCACAGAACCTTAGGATAAGTTAGCTTCGGTGTTAATTGATACAAACTCTTATATAAATTTGGCCACCTATGAGGAGCATTCTGCATATCTTGTTTTCTAACTTTGACAAGGTACTGCATAACAGTAGATAATTGGTATATCACCCTGCTAGCTATGAAATCATCACCATACTTGTAGTTGTTCCTTCTCTTCCACAATTCCCATATTATTACTGTGGGAAAATCTTGCATTATGGGCTTCAATCTCTGTACCACTTCTGTAGTCCAACATTTAACAATTGTCTGATGAAGGTTGATCCCATCCACATAAATTCCTGCATGTCCAAGAAAGTATTTCCATACCATTTGAGCAGCCTTTGATGCATAAAAAACATGCTGCAGTGTTTCTTCATTAGGCTTGTCACATCACAAACATTTAGAACCCATAAGATAACCCAATTTTCTAATGAAATCATCGAGTGGCAGCTTATTCTTCCAAACTTTCCACATAAAAAACTAATCTTGAAAGGAAATTCTTTAATCCAAATGTTCTTGTAAGCATTGCAAGGTTTTTGTCTCCTTCTTAGATAATACCACGCAGATTTGACAGAGAAATCTCCCCTAGTTTCAAGCATCCACACTCGTTTATCAATCACATTAGCCACTGTTGGTTTTATATTGTCTAAAATATGCACAGCAAGATCTTCTGGCAGGATTTCTCGAAGCTTTTTTTCATCCCACTGTCCATCAACCACCACATCATAGATCTTATGGATCGATTCATCACATACAAAGTCAAGTGGTGTGAAAAAATATAAAGAACCTAGCCTTGTCCAGCTATCAAACCAAAACAAAGTTGACCCCATTTTAGGTTGCTACATTATTTGATGTTCTATACTATCTCTGCACGCAAGCATCTTCCTTCAAACATGTGATCCACCTCTCCATGGTACTATCATTGGGTTTAGCTCTTTGTAGTATTTTTGGCTCATGAAAGAGCTCCATAAATTGGGGTTGGTCCAGAAATTCCACCATAATTTGCAGAGTAAGGTAGTAGACATATCATGGAGGGATCTAAATCCTACACCACCCTCCTCACATGGTGGTCAACGTGTTCTCCATGATGCCTAGTGTCTGTTAGCTACACCCACATTATTACTCTAGAAGAAATGTGCAAAGATTTTATGAAGCCTATTTATCACATTAGGAGGTGGATTAACACATGAGAGCAAGTGAATAGGCAAACTTTGTAGGACATGAGTGATGAGAAATTCTCTCCCCCCCTATCGACAGCAGTTTGCGCTTCCATTTCTGTAAATTATCCATTACCTCGGTTATTAAACCTTGGTAATAATCCATCTTTCTCCTAAGGTAAAATATTGGACAGCCCAAGTAGGTTAAAAAAACTTTTGCTTGGGAATCACTGTGATCCTTTGACTTTATCAATCACTTTAGGACTGGCTGAGTGATGCATATACAGTGCTGATTTGCTCTTATTTATAAGCTACCCAGAAGCAGCTTCATAAGCTGCCAGCACCTCTATAATTAGCTGTAGCATCTGACAAACTTAAAAATTATGGTATCCTCTGCATACGCGAGATGATTAATCTTTCGACTCCACTTTGGAAATCCAAATCCACAGAAATATAAATTCTTGTGTAAAGAATTCAATCCCATAGACATTGCCTCTGCTGCCAGCATGAAGAGGGTAGGTGACAGTGGATCTCCCTGTTTCACTCCTCTACTTGATCGAAAAAATCCTTGTGGTTGCCCATTGATAAGAACAGAGTACCAATTATTGGGTACAATTCCATACACCATTCCTATAAATCTTTATCCAAATCCCATTTTCCTCAACATCTTTATGAGAAATAGCCAAGATAATCGATCATACGCCTTTGTCATATCCAACTTTATAACCACATTTTGACCTACCCTGGTTCTAAGTCGAATATCAATGATGAATTTTTTGTTAGAAGGACATTCTCCACAATGCTCCTTCTTTTAAAAAAACCAACCTGCTCTTCTGAGATTAAATTAGGTAGTATACCCACCAGTCGATCATGAATTACTCTAGAAAACACCTTATTTACAAAGTTGCTTAAGCTTATAGGTCACATATCTGAAAAAAATCACCACCTTCATTTTTTTGGTAATAAACCAGATATGTATGCGTTATGTACTTAGGAAACTCATGACCATTGAAAAAGTCCTTCACCAAATTTAGAAGATCATCTCCTAAAATATCCAACATGTTTGTTAAAAGCATCCATTAGAACCATCTGGTCCACCTGCGCTTTCTACAGTTAGTCCAAAAACAGCATGCTTTACCTCCTCCCTAGTTGGCTTCTTTATAAGAAAATCATTCTTCTCATCATCCACCATACTAGGGACATGTTCCAGAATTCAAAAATCAGTAGGCACAGAACTCTCGTGAAATTGTTCTTCAAAAAACATTACTGCTTCATTAGCCATTTCACCAGCATCCTCTAACCATATGCCAGCACTGTTCGGCACTCCTTTTAATTGCAACCTCTTCATTCTACCATTGACTTGTGCGTGGAATAATTTAGTATTTCTATCACCATCTTGAAACCAAGTCATGCTGGAATTTTGCTTCCAAAATTCTTCATCTAATGCCAAGAATCTAATCAGCTAAGCTTGAACCTTCTGCAATCTCTCTCTATTTTGATACATTGGATTTCTTTCAAATTCTGCTTCATGAACTAATGACACCTCTTCAAGACTCGTAATGTTTGGGAAAATATCCCAAAAAGTTTTCCTGCTCCAGCTTGGTAAAGTTTTTTTCAACCTCTTCAATTTGTGATTAAACATTAAAAAAGGATCCCCTACAAAGTCAGCCTTCATGCTTTCCTTAACCACATCTTTGAAGGAATGCTTCTTTGCTCAGAAATTCAAAAACTTGAATGCCTTCTTTATAGGAGTTGCACCAGTGGTACATGTCAGTAGCATAGGACTATGATCTGGGCCTTTTTTCGACAAGTGATTCACCTCAATTCCAGACAGTTACTGCTGAAATTATGAGTTTTCTAAGCATCGATCCAACCTTTTAAAGATACAATCATCCTATTCTCTCCCATTCCACCAAGTAAAAATACTTCCTTTGAAGCCTAAATTAGTGAGATTACATGTATTTACACAATGTCTAAAGTCATTAACCTCATTGATTGAGACAGGTAATCCTCTAAATTTAAATTCTTTATCCCAAATCACATTGAAATCACCCCCGACGAACCATGGGAATGACATATCTCTAGAAAGATAGTACAAGTTGTCCCGTAGTTCTATACGCTTGATTGCAGTACACTTTGGCTATACAAATGTAACTATGAATGAAACTTGACTGTCCATGTTTGTGATATTCAAAGTCATGTGTTGTTCCATTTTAGTTATGACATCTACCTCATTATCTTCATCCACATTCACCCATATCTTATTTTAAATGTTAGCAAAAGCCTGCAGCATTCCTATCCTTCTTCTATATGTATTTAACTTCCTTACTTTCTGTTTTGGTTCCATAATCCCAATAAAGTTAAAATGATGATGCATGTTCATAGTGACAAGCCTCTCAAAGTCTTTCTTTGTCTTCACTGATCTCACATTCCAAATGATCACATTCATGATTAATTATGATATCTAGATTGGGTCCTTCTTGTTTGAATCCCATGAGCTAGACTTTGAGTATCCTTCGATTGCTTTTTTCTACCTCTGCCTGCTGACTTGCCTCTTTCCATGTGTCTTGGTTAAAGATCACCTTGCCTTGCCACATTCTTGAAGTTTTGTGTTGTTGATTCCTCATCAAAATCCTTTCCTCTACTGCCAGCATTGTCCTCCTCCCTTTTGTCATTGCACTGATCTACCTGTTGGAACTGCATCTTTCTAGGCATTAATTCATTATTTTCTATCACCTTAGTAGCTAAATTTGTGCCTACACTTTGTTGTTGAAGTATATGTGATTTTACTCCTTCATTTTGACTATTTTGATTAATATCTGCACCCTCCATAAGAGTTGTCTCACTCCAATCCTTATTAGTAGTTAACTTCTCTAATTGAGTACCACTTGGATCAATACTCAAATCTATCCCTCCAGCATGACATTCACCAGTTATATTAGGCTTAAATGGTGGTAATTCATTATCTGGTGATGTGTTACCACTTGTTTAGTTCTATCCGCTTCCATATTTAGTGCACTACTTTCTCTTTGAACAACTTCTCATCATTGATATTATTAGTTTCTCCTTGTTCTTTACCTTTGCTCTTGGCATTTACCCTTTGTTCTTCTTGATCAATCTCCTCATCAAAGGACTCTTCTTCACCCATAGCATCATTTGGTAATTCTCCTTCCTCAGAATCTTCCTCAGTTTGTTCACTCCACAACTTCCTTCCTTCTAATTGTAACCTTGCATCACATTTTGAACTCTCATCTATAACATTAAAATCAATTTGTGAAGGTATCTCCTGGCATGTTTGATTCACTTGGATATTGTCACCAAAGGTCCTGTTTACCCATTGAGCAGTACTCTCCTTCACCCTTTGATCATTTGTCACCCTATGTTCCTTTTCATTCCCATAGTTCATAACATAGTTACCAATATTAGACACTGCCTCCTGATGTGTGGATATAATTCATGGTTTAAAGCATTATGTGCCTAACATTTTATGTGCGTTAGTGATAAAAATACACGCCGTGTGTGCATAATGAAGTCTATATCATGTGTAGGTGAATTGGAGATGGAAGCCGAGCTAAATGGATGCATAAACGTCAAAAATATGCTCAAGAGCCAAAAAGGAGTGAACCTAGTTATAGCCGGGCGTTTGAGCTGTAAAGCTTGGTCATACCTGGCTTTAGCTGGGCGTTTGGGATATAAAGCCTGGTGAGACCAGGCGTTTGGGGGGCATTTGGCCCATAACTCCAGGCCTCGCCAGGCGTTTGGCCTGTAACGCCTGGTCCCTTATCCGGCCGAGTTCGGGTTTTAAAGGTTTTAAGTGTTTCCCCGGTTTGACTAGAAGTGTCCTACACTTTCAGGGTTTGTCCCAAAGCATATAAATAGACCTAAAAACACAACTTTGGGGGGATTGGACGTGGAGGAACACACACCATGATTGAAGGAAGCTTCTATCTAGTTTTTCTTCTCTTCTCTTCCTTTAATTTCATAGTTTATTAGTTCTAGAGTTTTGGGTGCTACATAAACGTTGTAGTTTGAAGATTGAATTATTTTTATTATTTTATCATGTTAGTTTATTTATTTAATCTTGCGCTTAATTATTTGATTGTTTGATCACCAGTTGAATACTATATACGAATCTAGGATTGAACTCGGGAGAAGGAATTCTATATTGCATATAAGATTGGGTAGAGCAAGATCTTAACCCTTCAGGGGAGCAGATTTGCGGTTAGGATAGGAATATACCTAATCGCCTTGCTTGGTTATTATACGGGAATTATTAATGCGTTCTTGTTAATCCTAATTTCATAGGAATATAGGCGTTAGGTTAGCTTGAATAGGCGAGTTGTACTTCGGGAGAAGGCTACGAGCAATATTAACCTCGTCAATCAATAAACCAGATAAATTAATTAGACGATTTAAGTGGAAAACTCAACAGGATTGTTTGCTAACCCATAGCTCTAGAATATCGGCTCTTATTGAATTCGTGTCTAATTTCGCCAACTTGTTTTTCAATTTCTTAGTTGCTACTCTAGATTAGTTTTAGTTAAATATTCATACTTTATGTTTCGCTTGAATAGGTTATTTGTTTGGGTTTAATTTAGTTGATATTTAATGACAAGTCTCTGTGGGTACGATATCTGGACTTACAATCCTATATTACTTGTCGACCACGTATACTTGCGTGTGCGTTTGGGACCAACAAGTTTTGTCGCGCTGCCGGGGACTTAGACCTAAAAACACAACTTTGGGGGGATTGGACGTGGAGGAACACACACCATGATTGAAGGAAGCTTCTATCTAGTTTTTCTTCTCTTCTCTTCCTTTAATTTCATAGTTTATTAGTTCTAGAGTTTTGGGTGCTACATAAACGTTGTAGTTTGAAGCTTGAATTATTTTTATTATTTTATCATGTTAGTTTAATTATTTAATCTTGCGCTTAATTATTTGATTGTTTGATCACCAGTTGAATACTATCTACGAATCTAGGATTAAACTCGGGAGAAGGAATTCTATATTGCATATAAGATTGGGTAGAGCAAGATCTTAACCCTTCAGGGGAGCAGATTTGCGGTTAGGATAGGAATATACCTAATCGCCTTGCTTGGTTATTATACGGGAATTATTAATGCATTCTTGTTAATCCTAATTTCATCAGAATATAGGCACTAGGTTAGCTTGAATAGGCGAGTTGTACGTCGGGAGAAGGCTACGAGCAATATTAACCTCATCAATCAATAAACCAGATAAATTAATTAGACGATTTAAGTGGAAAACTCAACAGGATTGTTTGCTAACCCATAGCTCTAGAATATCAGCTCTTATTGAATTCGTGTCTAATTTCGCCAACTTGTTTTTTAATTTCTTAGTTGCTACTCTAGATTAATTTTAGTTAAATATTCATACTTTATGTTTCGCTTGAATAGGTTATTTGTTTGGGTTTAATTTAGTTGATATTTGATCACAAGTCTCTGTGGGTACGATATCTGGACTTACAATTCTATATTACTTGTCGACCACGTATACTTGCGTGTGCGTTTGGGACCAACAAGTTTTGTCGCGCTGTCGGGGACTTAGAAATTAACTATTCTACTAGATTGAATGTTTAGTTTTGTCTATTTCAGTTTTTAATTTTTTTCATTTGTTTCTTAATTTAATATTTTATTATCTTTCTTGACATGGCATCTTGGAATGATAATTGGTCGAATAGTAGTTATTCTTATTATGACGATCCTTGTCCATATTGTGGAGGACCGCAAATGTGGCAATATTGTCCATCTCAATCTAATGTGTGGAATTTTTGTAATGTGTGTGGTTGTCAAGGTGGCCATTGGGATGGTTGTCCTAATTCTTGTTATCCTTCTCAGAGCTTTTATTGTAATGTTTCTAATAATGTTAATGAGTTTGATAGGAGCACGGAAGTGGAGGATATGGAAAGCGTGGCTCGTATTATGAACTTGATGAGACAAGTAGCGGAGCAAATAGAACATGATATCTGAGCAACAAGTTCTTGAAGCCTTAGCTATCAAAAGACTCCAGGCTAGAGTGGATGAATTAATGGCCAATTTCCAAGAAGAACCTCAACTCGACGAAGAGATCGAGTTCCCGCCAGAAGATAATTTTGAAGAAGCAGATATAATGAGCCAATCTTATCTAGAGGAATAAGATCAACTAATAAACTCTCATGAGTTTCTTCGTTATGGTCTTTCAAATATGACAGAGCAACTGATAGAAGGAAGAACTGAGCTCAGGCAAGAGATAGACAAATCTGGCTCAGATATACATGACATGCAGGCTCAATTGAATAGAAAGGTTGAGGTGTCTGATGCCCTACCATCAATAATTGTGGATACCGGCCAGCTTGTTGAGCGGAAAGAGGAAATCGAAATATTTGACAAAATTATTAATGATGCCAAGGTTGATGAAGAGTATAAAATAGAGGATGTCAAAAATAATGCAGTTTTTGGATTGGAGCGTATTGGACCTCATTCTAAACACTTTTCAACATTGTGTTTGGTTGGTGACATGGGAATTGATCCAGTCGAGCATATAGAGGAGTCAATGGATGAGGAACAAAGTGTTTATATTATGAAATTTGTGATGCCAAGAAGACAAAATGACATCCCTCACCTAAGGGCCAAGAAGTGCAAGATGTGATACCTATTGTTTGGTTCCCTCATTCTTACACCACCGCCCCATGGACGTGACAGAAAAATTGATGCAATAGTGGGGACGCAATTCATATCACCAAATTGGAAGGAAAAGTGGTGAAGTAGCAGAGTCGTGCCACGACTATAAATAAGGCGCTTGTTGGGAGGCAACCCAGCCTGTATATCTTTTCATTATTTTTTAATGTCAATTTTGTGTTGTTTTTATTTTGCAGAGTAGGGGAAGTCTGAGTACCCAAAAGTGTAGCTGAGGGGCATGTTTGAGCTTAAGTGTGGGGTCATCCCGACTCTAAAGATTGAGAATCATGTCCGAGCTAGAACCGAGGGGGTCTCGGGGAGTATTTCGCACCCTTGTTTTAATATTTTTCTTTGTGATCATGCATCGAGGACTATGAATAACATAAGTGTGGGGTTGGAAATTACTTTCTGAGGTGTAATTGTATAAAATTATTGTTTTTTTAGAAAAATATCAGATTTTTTTCCCAACGATGGATCTGTTGGACAATTTTCTTGAGGGATAAAATCCGATTTAAAAAGGCCAAAATCTAAAAACGCCAAGAAAGATTTTTTTTATTTTTTGTAGGATAGTTAGGTAGTTTCCCTTGGTTTTTCTTTGGGAAACGGTTCTTTTCCAAGGGTGTAACTTGAACCGGGCACTTTAAATTAATTTTTTTTAGAGTAGTTAGGAAGAAACTGAGTAACTTAGAAATACCCTATGACATGTTTGATGCCGGCATATTAGGTTATGACATACATTCTGCTTTCCCTCATATTTGGTTTGACATGTGATGCCTGAGTAAAAATAAATAGCCTATTTTGTGACGCCTTAGCTCAGTTTTCAACTTGTATGCTACATAGTGTAATATTGCTTAATTCTCTCAATTTTGTGTGCTTTCTTGACTTAAGAGTTGAATAAAACCGTTGTGATTGAGTCATGTGCAATGTGTGAGTGAGGTTTAGTGATTTTCTATGCTATCCTGTGTAGTCTAGAACTTGCCCCGTGTGTTAGTCGAAGCGAAAGTGTATGTTATGCTAGTTTAGGAGATGACGTAGGTATTTTCTTGCTTGATCATTAATGTGCTTGTCACATAAGAATTAAATTTTCCATTGCTAGCCCCTTTGAGCCTTTAGACCTTTCCTTTGGTACCCATATTACAAGTCGTACCCCTATTTTGTTCTTAAATTGAGATTTTTGCACCTTTTCCTCCTAAGGCAGTTAGTCGCTAAAAGAAGTAAGGTGAGATATTGGGGATTAACTTTTGAGTGGAGCCATGGAAAGGCCCGTTAGTGCACTAAATATTGTATTCAAAAGTCACTAGCCATTGAATCTTCATGTATGGAGTGTGTGTAGGAAAGAAAAAAATGATAGTAAAAGTATGTGCAAAAAGATACACACCTCCAATTTTTATTAATTTGTGCTAGTGAAAATATATAAGTTCTTAATTGAAAAAGGGCTATGTTGAATATGACTTTTGGCAAGAGAATTTGTTGAGAAGAATATATGTTGAGTTGTGAATGTAGTGCATTAAAGTTCTTAGGAGGGTTAGTCACTATTCCTAAATATATCCTACCCGTCCCTTAGCCTACATTAAAACCTTAAAAGTCCTAATTGATCCTAGATTTGGTTAACTTGAATTAGTGGAGATCTACACTATGGGCAAGCTTATGATACGACCACGGGATGCATATGCATTCTTTGTGAGATTGAGTGAATTTGTTCAATTGTGTGATGTCCTTAAATTATGTTCAAAAGCATATTTGAATGTGTGGACTAGTTATATTCACTCTTTTGTTGTTGGTGAGGGCACATGATCTCATGAACGATTGGAAATGTTGTAACTTTCTTGTTGGGTAGGTGCGTGAATTGAGAGGGCTTAGTAGTTGCAATTTGACTCGAGGTTGGGTGGTTGAAATTAGGTTGTTGGTATGATTGATTTAGTTGTTATACTTGGCATGTTTAAAGAAGGGGAAGAAAGTGAAATTTTGTATGTTCATACTTGATTGCCGGTATCTATCATAGTTAAGGGGTAAGGTGTGTGATTGAAAAGTAAAATACTCCTTGATAATGAACTTGGTACGTGTTGAAGGGTAGTAGAGTATCCCATTGCTCGAGGACGAGCAAATGTTTAAGTGTGGGTGTTGATGTGTGGCTATAATTAATGGTTTAAAGCATTATGTGCCTAACATTTTATGTGCTTTAGTCATAAAAATACACGTCGTATGTGCATAATGGAGTCTATTTCATGTGTAGGTGAATTGGAGATGGTAGCCGAGCTAAATGGATGCATAAACGTCAAAAATATGCTCAAGAATCAAAAAGGAGTGAACCTGGCTATAGCCAGGCGTTTGAGCTGTAAAGCCTGGTCATACCAGGCATTAGCTGGGCGTTTGGGCTATAAAGCCTGGTGAGACCAGGCGTTTGGGGGTGGTTTGGCCCATAACGCCAGGCCTGGCCAGGCGTTAGCCAGGCATTTGGCCTGTAACGCCTGGTCCTTGATCCGGCCCAGTCCGAGTTTTGAAGGTTTTAAGTGTTTCCCGATTTGACTAGAAGTATCCTACACGTTTAGGGTTTGTCCCAAAACATATAAATAGACCCAAAAACACAACTTTGTGGGGATTGGACATGGAGGAACACACACCACGCTTGAAGGAGTCTTCTACCTAGTATTTCTTCTCTTCTCTTCCTTTAATTTCATAGTTTATTAGTTCTAGAGTTTTGGGTGCTACATGAACATTGTAGTTTGAATCTTGAATTATTCTTATTATTTTATCATATTGGTTTATTTATTCAATCTTGCGCTTAATTATTTGATTGCTTGATCGCCAATTGAATACTATCTACGAATCTAGGATTGAACTCGGGAGAGGGAATTCTATATTGCATATATGATTGGGTAGAGCAAGAGCTTAACCCTTCAGGGGAGCGGATGTACGGTTAGGATAGGAATATACCTAATCGCCTTGCTTAGTTATTATACGGTAATTATTAGTGTGTTCTTCTTAATCCTAATTTCATAGGAATATAGACGTAAGGTAAGCTTGAATAGGCGAGTTGTACTTCGGCAGAAGGATATGAGCAATATTAACCCCGTCAATCAATAAACCAGATAAATTAATTAGACGATTTGAGTGGAAAACTCAACAGGATTGTTAGCTAACCCATAGATCTAGAATATAGGCTCTTATTGAATTCGTGTCTTATTTGGCCAACTTGTTTATTTAATTTCTTAGTTGCTACTCTAGATTAATTTTAGTTAAATATTCATGCTTTATGTTTCGCTCGAATAGATTAATTGTTTGGGTTTAATTTAGTTGATTGTTAATCACAAGTCTCTGGGTACGATATCTGGACTTACAATCCTATATTACTTGTCAACCACGTATACTTGCGTGTGCGTTTGGGACCAACACCTCCCTAGTAGAGCTAGGATTAAACACTGGAGCAGCAGCATTCAACTTTCCAGTTCTAATAGTATTATTAGCAAGGCTTTTTTTAATTGTATCAGCCTCCACTAAGGCCAATTGATTGCCTTCACTAGCCTCTACATTTTCCACCTCCGACACAACAAATTTATTACCTGTTTGCACCTGATCTGCTACTCCAGAATCCACATGAACAATTTCCTTACTTGCTGCCCCACTTCCTTCCATTTCCTTTGTAGTATTATGAGCTTGTTTGAATTTGTTTTTGTCACGACCCAAACTGGAGGATCATGACTAGCACCCAAGCCATACTTGCCGAGCACCAACGAACATTTTATATAATCTTCTTTATTATCTTTAAGGGCTGACGAGATCAATATAAATGGTAGATATGGATCATGCAATCAACAATGAAAGATAAGGGCATGAACATACATCACATGGGATGACAAGACTGCTAAGAAACTACATATAAGGTACGAGAGACAAAGCTCCCATGAAAGACTATACAACAAAAAGTAGCCGACAAGGCATACCAAACTATACATGAGTCGACACCTATTTATGAGCCTCTTAAAGAGCATAAGTGACGCAACATTGCCGGAACAGGGCCCCGACATAACTGAAGAAGGGATTTCGCCAACAACTGCTGAACTGGGAAGCCTACTGTGGTGGGGGAGCTGTGTCTACCTGTCTATCAGGACCTGCAGCACGACATGCAGCATCTAAGAATAAAGAGGACGTCAGTACAAAGAAAGTACTGAGTATGTAAGGCAGGAAATCATAAGTAAGAATAGTAATGTAAACAGGGATAGAGAATATACAACCTATAACATCTGGGTACCTCTGAGGGCCACTGACATGAAATGCGTGACACATACATACATATACATAAGCTTTTAAAACATACGCCTCTGTGGGCATCATCATCATCATCATATCATACCTGTCCGTAATAGGCTCGGTAAAACGTACCCAACCACGTGGAGCTCAGTAAAACCCAACTGATTAGTGGTTGCACAATAGGTGTCGTACCCGGCCGACTATAGCACGGCTCGGTAGAGTAAAATAGATACATACATATATATATATATATATATATATATATATATATATATGCCATGTAGGACTAATTGGAATCATATTTTGAACTTTTCGGAGTGACGTAAGGTCGATATTCTCCATACACGATATTAGGACTAACTCTTCATCAAGAATATTATAAGCACGACATGCAGCATCCAAGAATAAATAGGACGTCAGTACAAAGAAAGTACTGAGTATGTAAGGCAGGAAATCATAAGTAAGAATAGTAATGTAAACAGGGATAGAGAATATACAACCTATAACATCTGGGTACCTCTGAGGGCCACTGACATGAAATGCGTGACACATACATACATATACATAAGCTTTTAAAACATACGCCTCTGTGGGCATCATCATCATGATCATATCATACCCGTCCGTAATAGGCTCGGTAAAACGTACCCAGCCACGTGGAGCTCGGTAAAACCCAACTGATTAGTGGTTGCACAATAGGTGTCGTACCCGGACGACTATGGCACGGGTCGG
The DNA here is from genome assembly GCA_005239505.1 of Nicotiana paniculata. Lineage (NCBI taxonomy): Eukaryota > Viridiplantae > Streptophyta > Magnoliopsida > Solanales > Solanaceae > Nicotiana > Nicotiana paniculata. The sequence continues at coordinate 18,879 of MDKI01179029.1, forward strand.
TAGAGTAAAATAGATATATATATATAATGCATGTAGGACTAAGGTCGATATTCTCCATACACGATATTAGGACTAACTCTTCATCAAGAATATTATATGAATCAAGAAGTAACAACAACATTAATAACATAAGAATAAGAGAACAAACCTCAACATCAATTATTCCATAAGAAGGGAAACAATGTAAGTACTGCTAGCTCCTAAGAGTAGAGTATCTTTGGAAGCTCGTCCATTGCATTATGTACAATCGAAGTCGTGCAAAAGAAGGAAGTTGATAGTCTCACATACCTTGTATATAAACTGCCCAACCTCAAACTATGCAAATGTCACGACTCCTTAGTCTACAGTAAGAGAAACGACAGTATCGTTATCATTTAAGCTTCACAACTATTATGTATCGACCACACTCTATTTTACGATGAAACGGACAGCACCTCCCCTATATATATGACTTCACACAAGTAAAAAAAATCACCAAACAACCCAAAAAACATCAATAATAATCATATTGATCCTCCCAAAGTATTCCACCAACCAACAACATTACTATTAAGCCTTTCGATATATATTTCACAAGTTCTAGCTTCAATAACTTAGTCGTAACTTGGATAATCTTAAATAAATGTAGAGTAATAGGTTCCTCACCTTTAAAAATAAATAAAAACTCCAAATTGACCTTAATTTTCCACGAAATATCCCTCCAATGCTGCCACAACAACAGGGAAGCGGCACTAGCAACCAATTAGGGTTTTTCGGTACTAGAATCACTTTAGAAGGCTTGAAATCACTTAGGGTTGATATTAAAAACATGAGGGAGTATTTAAAGAACATAAACCCTTTAAAACAACCTCCCACAAGAGCTTTAACTACACAAGATGAACAACAACAAGAAGAACTAGAAACTTACTAGCGCCACGGGATTCGCAACACTTGATTTGTGTTGTTTGCCCTTTGTTTGGGTCTTGAATCTTGAAAGAATCTTAAGAGGGTGTTTCTAGGGTTCTAAGGTATAAATATACTGAAAATGAATGACTTAAAACGGGTTCTAAGCATATTATATATATCCATCTCTCTTAAACCGACTATGTGGGACCTATAGAGAGGCGCATAGCGCAGTCTCGCGAAAATGCGAATATCTCTCTATTCCGATATAGTGTCGGTCAACGGTTAGATGCGTTGGAAACTAGACTAATAGATATTCTGTTTTCTGGTTAGATCACCCCGTAATTCCAAATATATTTGGAGAAAAACCTAGTAACATTTGACCTAAAGTTCAAGTAAAACTATGAACCTAAGTTGCGACAACTCTTGTCGACTTTTGTTTCATAACTCGTATGACTTTAAGACTTAAGATACGGATATTATGTGATTCAATTACCTTAAAAAAAAGAAATCTTGAGAATATTAAGCACCCCTAGGTCTAAAAAAAAATACGGGTTACAACATCCTTGATTCGTTTAACTTCTAATACTTGTTAATCATCCTTATACACTCTTGTATTATTTAAGACCAATAGGATTAACTTTTTATCATCTCAAAGATAATTTATTCTCATATTTATGTAGACTAACTTATGGCATGAACGAACGTACGTGAATATGGGTTGTAACACCCTCCCCCCTTAGTAACATTCTTCCTCGGATGAAGGGTTTATGGGAAGCCTAACTCATCGTGGATTTAAACGGAAATTTACAGCCGAGTTTTTCCCCTATAAAATGGATCCTAGACAAACTTGCAAGCAGTTAAACCCAATGTATTGCCTTTCAAGGCTACAAAAAGCATTATGGATATGTACATTATCTTCATATCACCATTGTGTGTTAAGGAAGAGTATTCTCAAGCTATTTCTTACCTCATAGAGCTGTTTCACCTTCAAATGTGTCATGCGTTCCCCTGGCATCTTCGTTATCTTCATTCTGGAACAGGTAAAGGTATTTAGACTTCATCTCCTCTTCTTCTTCCCATGGAATTTCTTCCATGTTCTTGTTCCTCCAAAATAGTTTAATGGAAGCTACAACCTTTGTTCTCAACTTGCGGACTTGTCAATCTAATATAGCCACTGGTAATTCTTCATATGATAGATCTTTTGTAATGTCAGGACCCAAACTGGAGGATAATGACTAGTACCCAGGCCATACTTGCCCAGCACCAACGTACATTTTATCTAATCTTCTTATTATCTTTAAGGGCCAACGAGATCAATATAAGTGGTAGGTATGGATTATGAACACCAAACAACGATAAATAATGGAATGAGCATGGATAACAGGGGATAACAAGACTGCCAAGAAACTACATATAAGTTAGGAGCTACCACGGTTCCTTGAAAGACTATACAACAAAAATTATCCGACAAGGCATACCAAACTATACATAAGCCGACACCTGTCTATGAGCCTCTAGAGGAGCATAAGTAATGCAACATAGTCAGAACAGGGCTCCGGCATAACCATAATATCTATAACCAAAAAATGCATACCAAGACCACGACAAGTCCGGAAAAGGGGATCTCGCCTATAACCGCTGAACTTGAAAGCCTATTGTGGTAGGGGAATTGCATCTACCTGTCTATCGGGACCTACAGCACGACATACAGCATCCACAAATAAAAAGGACGTCAGTACGAATAATGTACTGAGTATGTAAGGCAGGTCAATATAAATATGAACAATAATGTAAAGAGAGGTAGAGAAGATACAACCTATAACATCTCAGTGCTTCTAAGAGACATAACATGAAATGCATGATACATATATACACATAATCTTTTAAAAACATCCGCCTATATGGGCATCATCATTATCGTATCAACATCCGTCTATGTAGGCATCATCATTATTGTATTAACATTTGCCTCTGTAGGCATCATCATCATCATACCATACCTGGCCTCAAAGAGGACTCGATAAACCCAACTGACCAGTGGTTGCACAATAGGTGTCATACCCAACCGACTATAGCGCGGCTCAGTAGAGTAAAATAGATACATATATATAATGCATGCAGGACTTATTGGAATCATGTTCTGAACATTTCGGAGCAACATAAGGTCGATATTCTCCGTACACATCATTAGGATAATCTCTTCATCAGGAATATTATAAGAATCAGGAAATACCAAAAACATTGACAACATAGGAATAAGAGGAGCAACCTCAACATCAATTGTTCCATAAGAAGGGAAACAATGCAAATACTGCTATCTTCTAAGAGTAGAGTATCTCTGGAAGCTCGTTCATTGCATTATGTAGAATCGTAGTCGTGCAAAAGAAGGAACGGGATAAACTCACATACCTTGTATATACGTCCCCAATCTCAAGCTATGCAATTGTCACGACTCCTTAGTCTACAATAAGAGAAACGACACTATCATTATCATTTAAGCGTCATAACTATTGTGTGTCGACCACAACCTATTTTACGATGAAACGTACAGCACCTACCCTATATATATGACTTTACACAAGTCAAACAAATCAACAAACAGCCCAAACAACATCGATAAAAATCAAATTGAGCCTCCCAAAATAGTCCACAACCAACCTAATAACTTCATACATAAGACGACCACCGTAGTCATGTCAAACGACCTGGAAAATTTACGACTAACGACCATCCCACAACCCTAAATATATATGGTGTTTCGCTACACCCTTCCTCCTCCAAAACTTCACAATACAGCAGTAAAACATGCAGCCCAACAGCAACACAAAACAGTCCGCAAAACAGTCCGCTACAAGTGAATAACTCGAACTCACGGCTTCCGATCACCGTCCCGTGAGTTATTACAAGTATAAAAAGAATTACCATCAATTTACAGCACAAAAAATTGACGAAAGAGAGCAGTAAACTAACCTTACTTTCTGGATAACTCAGCCCTTTTCTTGGTTCTTCAAACTCTAAGGTTTACCCCCAATTTGAACTTGAAATAGAGGGAAAATCAATTAGGGTTTGTGAATAACTTTTGGGAGGAAGTGTGCAGGGGTTTAGGTCTTGTTATTTTTGAAATATAATGAGGGATATATTTCAAAACACAATCATTTTAATGGGCTCTTTGTATGACCCGAAATTGCCTCTTTTTGGGCTATCATTTAACCAAGTAGGTGACCCACCTACTTGTCACCTAGCAGCTTGTGCAGTCTTGCAAAAATGTCTATATGTCTCTACTCCAATGTCGTATTAATAAGAGGTTTAATGTGTTGGCAACTAGACTCATTGATCTTCAATTTTGTGGGTAGATCGCCCTGTAAGTCCTAGTATATTGGGAGAAAAGCTTAATAACATTTTACCTAAAGTTTAAGTAAAACTATGAACCTAGTTGCGACAACTCTTGTCGACTTTGGCTTCATAACTTGTTTGAATTCAAGACTATGATACGGATATTATATGATTCAAATACCTTAAAACATGACTTCTTGAGAATATCAAACACCCCTAGTTTTACCCAAAAATACGAGTTACAATATCCTTGATTCGTTTAACTTCTAATACGTGTTAATCACTCTTATACACTCTTGTATCATTTAAGATCAATAGGATTAAATTCTTATCATCTCAAAGAGAATATCTTCTCATGTTTACGTCGATTAACTTATGGCATGAGCCAACGTACGTGAATATGGGTTGTAACACCCTCCCCCCTCCTTAGGAGCATTCGTCCTTGAATGTAAGTGTTTAGGGGGAGGCTAACTAATCGTGGATTCCAACGGAAATTTCCAGCCCATTTTTCCCGTATAAAATGGATACTAGAAAAAATTACAAGCAGTTAAACCCAACGTATTGCAATTCAAGGCTACCCAAAGCATTGTGGATATGTACACTATCTGCATATCACCATTATGTATGTAGGAAGAGTAAAGAAAGTAGTAACTCAAACAGGAAAGTAGGAGATTGCACAATGGTTAGCCTTGACTTGCAGCCGGCTAACTTAAAATAGTAGTAGTTACCACAGAAGAGAGAGCAGAGAGTTTTTTTATTGTGTGAGAGAGATTTTTTGAACTATTGCTTATCTCATAGAGCTGTTTAACCTTCTAATGCGTCATGTATCCCCTCGGCATCCTTGTTATCTTGAATCTGGAACAAGTAAGGGTATTTAGACTTCATCTGCTCTTCTTCTTCCCAAGTAATTTCTTCCCTGTTCTTGTTCCTCCACAATACTTTGACGGAAGCTACATCCTTTGTTCATAGCTTGCGGACTTGTCGATTTAATATAGCTACTGGCACTTCTTCATATGATAGATCCTCTGTAACTTGTACATCTTTGATAGGGACGACTCAAGAAGGGTCTCCAATACATTTCCTTAACATAGATACATGGAATACCGGGTGGACAAATTCCAATTCGGATGGCAATTCTATCTCATGAGCAACTTGTCCAATTCGTCGGAGATTTTGTACGGACCGATATACCATGGACTCAGCTTACCCATCTTCCCAAAATGCATAACACCCTTCATTGGTGAGATCCTCAGGAATACCCAATCACCAACCTCGAACTCCAAATCACGATGTCGGACATCAGAATAAGACTTTTGCCTGCTTTATGCCGTCCTTAGCCGCTCTTGTATCAGTTTCACCTTCTCAATGGCTTGGTGAATAAAATTTGGCCCACATAGTTCTGTTTCACCGACTTCGAACCATCTAAGTGGTGATCTACATCTCCTCCCGTATAGTGCCTCGTACGGGGACATTTTAATACTGGAATGATAGCTATTATTGTAGGCAAATAATATAAGTGGAAGATGGTCATCCCAATTCCCCTTGGAATCCAGAACACATGCTCGTAGCATATCTTCAAGTGTTTGAATGGTTAGTTCAACTTGTTCGGCAGTCTGTGGATGGAATGTTGTGCTAAGATTCGTTTGTATGCCTAAACCCTTCTGAAAGGACCTACAAAAGTTAGCCGCAAATGGGCACATTTTGTAAGTCGATCAACTATCACCCTTATGGAGTCTAACTTATGATAAGAGCGAGTCAATCCAATAATGAAGTACATATTAATCACCTCCCATTTCCAGGTCGAAATCTCTATATTCTGAAGCAATCCACTAGGTTTCTGATGTTCTATTTTTACTTGTTCACAATTAGGACACTGGGCTACAAATTGTGTAATAGACTTGTTCATGTTATCCTACCAATATTGCTCCTTAACATCATGATACATCTTTGTCGAGCCGGGATTGATGGAATATCGGGATTGATGAATCTGAATCATAAACTTCTCTCTCAACCCTTCTTCATCAGGCACACATAATCGGCCCTGGTATCTCAGTGCCCCATCTGCTCCGATCTCAAAAGCCGTAATTTTACACTGTTGAATGCTCTCTCTCAGTCGTACTAAGGTAGGATATTCATATTGATGTGCTTTTACCTCGGCTACCAAAGATGATTCTGATGTATTCTGTACAGTAACCCCTCCTTCATCAGAGCCTAACAATTTAATTCTCATATTCGCTAGCTGATGAAGCTCATTAGTAAACCCTTGTCTACTTGCCTCAATGTGTACTAAGCTTCCCATTGACTTACGACTGAGAGCGTCTGCCACAACATTGGCTTTACCGGGATGACACAATATTTTGACATCGTAATCTTTCAGTAATTCAAGCCACCTACACTGCCTCAAATTCAACTCCTTTTGCTTGAAGATGTATTGTAAACTCTTGTGATCTGTGTAGATGTCAACATGGACGCCGTATAAGTGGTGCCGCCATATCTTCAAAGCATATATTACTGCAGCCAATTCCAAATCATGGGTCGGGTAATTCTTTTCATGCTTCTTTAATTGTCTTGATGCATAAGCAATCACCTTTCTATGTTTCATCAATACGCACCCCAAACATATACCTGAGGCATAACAATATACCACATAACCTTTTCTTCCTTCTGGGAGAGTGAGCACTGGCGCAGATGTCAATCGATTCTTTAACTCCTGAAGACATCATTCACAAGCATCAGACCACTGGAACTTAGTAGCTTTCTATGTTAACCTAGTCAATGGTGATGATATAGAGGAAAACCTTTCTACAAATCGCCTATAATATCCTGCTAGCCCAGGAAGCTGTGGACTGTTGATGGTGTTGTAGGTCTCGGCCAATTCTTTACTGCATCGATCTTTTGAGTGTCAACACTAGTACCCTTGTCAGATATCACATGGCCAAGGAATGCTACTGAGTTCAGCCAAAATTCGCATTTTCAGAGCTTAGCATATAACTTACAATCCTGAAGCGTCTGTAATACTATCTGCAAGTGGCCCGCATGTTCCGCCTCCGAACGAGAATACACCAAAATGTCATCAATGAATACGATCGCGAACACATCAAGATAGGTCCTGAATAAAATGTACGTGAACGAGATGATAAATGTAGTGACAAAGAAAGGCCTCAAAAAATTCCGCCCACACATCTGGAGGGGCGTTCAGACCCTTGGATCTCTCCCAACTATCATACCAGAAAACCCGTAGTGTACGATGAACATGGTCAGTAAAAGTTTGTGGGTCTTTCGTCGGGTCTGATCCGGTAAACACTGGAGGGTCTAGATTAATAAAATCAGGAACTCTCGTACTATCCGATTTATCAACAACACTGGTATTTTGCCTCTGAGCCTGAGCAGATACCAAGCTAGTTAACAGCTGCACCGCACTCCGCATATCCTGGTCTATAGTGCAAGACGGAAGAACTGGTGGTGTCGGGTGCCTCCTAATATCCTCTGGATGAGATGGAGTAGATGAGGTATGAGATGGCATCTCACTCTGAGCCTCAGTTTGGCCTGCTCTGGCTTGAGGCACCTGACTGGTACCCTCTCCCATAGCTATATGAAGCCGTCTACTAATCTGTTTCTTCCTAGTCAAAGGAATCACTGAAAGAAAACAAGGTTAATATTAGATACGAAAAATAAAGACTCAACTCTACGCATGACCTAGATTAAGGAAGAAGTAAACAACCCTGGATGTCATGTAGTCTCCTGATTATAAATGTTGCATGCTACACATCCATAATCAAGACTCTACTAGACACGGCACATAAAAAACCCTTAGGACAGAGCTGCTCTGATACCAAGTTTGTTATGACCCAAACTGGAAGATCATGACTAGCACCTGGGCCATACTTATCGAGCACCAACGAACATTTTATCTAATCTTCTTTATTATCTTTAAGAGCTGACAAGATTAATATAAATGGTAGATATGGATCACGAAGAATCAACAACGAAAGATAAGGGAATGAACATACATCACATGGGATGACAAGACTGCTAAGAAGCTACATATAAGGTACGAGCTACAACGCTGCCATGAAAGACTATACAACAAAAATTAGCCAACAAAGCATACCAAACTATACATGAGTCGACACCTGTCTATGAGCCTCTAAAGGAGCATAAGTGATGCAACATTTCCGGAACAGGGCCCCGACATACCTATAATATCTATAACAAAAATGCATACCAAGACCACGCCAAGTCCGGAGAAGGGATCTCGCCAACAACCGCTGAACTGGGAAGCCTACTGTGGTGGGGGAGCTGTGCCTACCTATCTATCAGGACCTGCAGCACGACATGCAGCGTCCACAAATAAAGAGGACGTCAATACGAATAAAGTACTGAGTTTGTAAGGCAGGAAAGCATAAGTTAAACAGTAATGTAAATAGGGATAGGTAATATAAAACCTGTAACATCTAGGTACCGCTGAGGGCCACTGACATGAAATGCGTGATACATACATACATATACAAAAACTTTTAAAACATACGCCTTTGTGGGAATCGTCATCATCATATCATACCCGGCCGTAATAGGCTCGGTAAAACGTACCTGGCCACGTGGAGCTCGGTAAAACCCAACTGATCAGTGGTTTCACAATAGGTGTCATACTTGACTATAGTGCGGCTTGTTAGAGTAAAATAGATACATATATATATAATTCATGTAGGACTCATTAGAATCATATTCTGAACCTTTCAGAGTGACATAACGTCGATATTCTCCGTACATGTTATTAGGACTAACTTTTCATCAAGAATCTTATAAGAATAAGGAAGTACCAACAACATCGATATATTAAGAATAAGAGAAGAAATCTCAACATCAATTATTCCATAAGAAGGGAAATAATGTAAGTACTGCTAGCTCCCAAGAGTAGAGTATCTTTGGAGGGTTGTCCATTGCATTATGTACAATCGGAGTCGTGAAAAATAAAGGCAGGTATATCCTCACATACCTTGTATATATACTTCCCAACCGCAAGCTATGCAAATGTCACGACTCCTTAGCCTATAATAAGAGAAACGACACTATCATTATCATTTAAGCGTCACAATTATTATTTTTCGACCACAATCTATTTTACGATGAAACAGACAACACCTCCCTGTATATATGACTTCATAAAATTCAAAACAATCACCAAACAGCCCAAACAACATCAATAATAACCATATTGAGCCTCCCAAAATTGTCCACCAACCAACAACATTACTATCAAGCCTTTCGATATATATTTCACAAGTTTCAGCTTCAATGACTTAGATGTAAGTTGGATAATCTTAAATAAATGTAGAGTAACAGGTTCCTCACCTTTAAAAAGAAAGGAAAACTCCAAATTGACCTTAATTTTCCATGAAATATCCCTCCAATGCTGCCACCACAACAGGGAAGCGAGATTAGCAATCAATTAGGGTTTTGCGGTACTAGAATCACTTTAGAAGGCTTGAAATCACTTAGGGTTGATATCAAAAACTTGGAGGAGTATTTACAGAACATAAAACCTTTAAAAAAACCTCCCACACGAGCTTTAACAACACAAAATGAACAACAACAAGAAGAACAAGAAACTTATTAGCGCCACCGGATTCCCGACACTTGACTTGTGTTGTTTGCCCTTTGTTTGGGTCTTGAATCTTGAGAGAATCTTAAGAGGGTATTTCTAGGGTTCTAAGGTCTGAATATACTGAAAATTAATGCCTTAAAACGGGTTCTAAGCATATTATATATATCCATCTCTCTTAAACCGACTACGTGGGACCCATAGAGAGGTGCTTAGTGTAGTCTCACGAAAATACGAATATCTCTCTATTCTGATATCGTATCGATGAACGGTTAGATGCCTTGGAAAATAGACTCATAGATATTCAATTTGGTGGGTATATCACCCCGTAATTCCAAGTATATTTGGAGAAAATCTTAGTAAAATGTGACCTAAAGTTTAAGTAAAACTATGAACCTAAGTTGCGACAACTCTTGTCGACTTTTGTTTCATAACTCGTATGACTTTGAGACTTATGATACGGATATTATGTGATTCAAATACCTTAAAACACGACCTCTTAAGAATATTAAGCACCCCTAGGTCTACCAAAAATTCGGGTTATAACATCCTTGATTCGTTTAACTTCTAATACTTGTTAATCACCCTTATACACTCTTGTATTGTTTAAGACCAATAGGATTAACTTATTATCATCTAGAAGATAATCTCTTCTCATATTTACGTCGACTAACTTATGGCGTGAATGAACATACGTGAATATGGGTTGTAATATTTTTACCCTTGATTGTCTCTTACTTATTTCCATTTAGGACAAACATTACCAACAACCTTGACACTAGATAGGATCATTAAAGGAGCAGTCTCTTTTCCTATTCCATTACCTTCTTGCACCACTGTTTCATTATGCACCTGCTCATCGATAGATTTGTTCTCCATCAGTTTAGGGTGGATTCTCCAGCAATCAATCATATCATGGCCTTGTAGTTTACAATCTTTGCATTATTTTGGCAAGTATTAATATCTAATAGTCACCCACTCAGTCCTAACTTCTTTCGTCACTTCATTCTCAATATCCATACGGGCTTATGGATATTGAGAATGAAGTGACGAAAGAAGTTAGGACTGAGTGGGTGACTATTAGATATTAATACTTGCCAAAATAGTGCAAAGATTGTAAACTACAAGGCCATGATATGATTGATTGTTGGAGAATCCACCCTAAACTGATGGAGAACAAATCTATCGAGGAGCAGGTACATAATGAAACAGTGGTGCAAGAAGGTAATGGAATAGGCAAAGATACTGCTCCTTTAATGATCCTATCTAGTGGCAAGGTTGTTGGTAATGTTTCTCCTAAATGGAAATAAGTAAGAGACAATAAAGGGTAAAACAAATCCAAACAAGCTCATAATACTACAAAGGAAACAGAAGGAAGTTGGGCAACAGGTAAGGAAATTGTTCCTGTGGATTCTGGAGTAGCGGAGCAGGTTCAAACAGCTAATAAATTTGGTATTTTGGAGGTGGAAAATGTAGAGGCTAATGAAGGCAATCAATTGGCATTAGTCGAGGGTGCTACAATTCAAAATAGATTTGCTAATAAGACTACTAGAACTGGAAAGTTGAATGTTGCTGCTCTAGTGTTTAATCCTAGCTCTACTAGGGAGGCAGTGTCTAATATTGGTAACTATGTGATGAAAAATGGGAATAAAAAGGAACATAGGGTGACAACTGATCAAAGGGTGAAGGAGAGTACTGCTCAATGGGTAAACAGGACCTTTGGTGCAATATCCAAGTGAATCAAGCATGCCAGGAGATACCTTCACAAACTGACTTTAATGTCATAGATGGGAGTTCAAAATGTGATGCAAGGTTAAAATTAGAAGGAAGGAAGTTATGGAGTGAACAAACTGAGGAAGATTCTGAGGAAGGAGAATTACCAGATGATGTTATGGGTAAAGAAAAGTCCTCTGATGAGGAGATTGATCAAGAAGAACAAATTGTAAATGCCAAGAGAAAAGTTAAAGATCAAGGAGAAACTAATAATATCAATGATGAGCAAATTGTTCAAGGAGAAAGTAGTGCACTAAATATTGAAGCGGATAGAACTAAAAATAAGGTAAACACAACACCAGATAATGAATTAACACCAGTTAAGCCTAATATAACTGGTGAATCTCATGCTGGAGGCATAGATTTGGGTATTGATCCTGGTGCTACTCAATCATAGAAGTTAACTACTAATAAGGATGGGAGTGCGACAGCTCTTATGGAGGGTGCGGATATTAATCAAAACAGTCAAAATGAAGGAGTAAAATCAATTATACTTCAAAAACAAAGTGTAGGCATACAATTAGCTACTAAGGTGATAGAAAATAATGAATTAGTGCCTAGAAACCTGCATCTCCAACTGGCAGATAAGTGCAATGACAACAGGTAGGATGACAATGTTGGCAATAGAGGAAATTATTTTGATGAGGATTCAACAACAAAAAACTTCAAGAATGTGGCAAGAGAAGGTGATCTTTCACCAAGACAAATGGAAAGAGGGAAGTCAGCAGGCAGAGGAAGAAAAAAGCAATGGAAGGATACTCAAAGTCTAGCTCTTGGGATTCAAACAAGAAGGACCCAATCTAAATCTCATAATTAATCATGAATGTGATCATTTGGAATGTGAGATCAGTGAAGACAAAGAAAGACTTTGAGAGGCTCGTCACTATAAACAGGCAGCATCATTTTAACTTCATTGGGATTATGGAACCAAACCAGAAACCAAGGAAGTTAAGTACATATAGAAGAAGGTTCGAAATGTTGCAAGCTTATATGTGTGGATGTGGATGAAGATCATGGGGTAGATGTCATAACTAACATGGAACAACAAATGACTTTGAATATAACAAACATGGACAGTCAAGTTTCATTCATAGTTACATTTGTGTATGCAAAGTGTACTGCAATCGAGCCTATAGAACTACGGGACAACTTGTACTATCTTGCTAGAGATGTGTCATTGCCATGGCTAGTCGGGGGTGATTTCAATGTGATTTGGGATGAATAAGAGAAATTTAGAGATTACCTGTCTCAATCAATGAGGTTAATGACTTTAGACATTGTGTAAATACATGTAATCTCAATGATTTAGGCTTCAAGGGATGTATTTTTACATGGTGGAATGGGAGAGCCGACGATGGTTGTATCTTTAAAAGGTTGGATCCATTCTTAGAAAACTCAGAATTTCAGCAGTTACTGCCTGGAATGAGGTGAATCACTTGTTGAAAATACGCTCAGATCATAGTCCTATGCTACTGACATGTACCACTGATGCAACTTCTATAAAGAAGGCCTTCAAGTTTTTGAATTTCTTGGCAAAGCATCATTCCTTCAATGATGTGGTTAAGGAAAACTGGAAGGCTGACTTTGTAGGGGATCCTTTTTTCATGTTTAATCACAAATTGAGGAGGTGTCATTAGTTCATGAAGCAGAATTTGAAAGAAATCCAATGTATCAAAATAGAGAGAGATTGCAGGAGGTTCAAGCTCAGTTGATTAGATTCTTGGCGTTAGAAGAAGAATTTTTGAAGCAAAAGTCCAACATGACTTGGTTTCAAGATGGTGATAGAAATAATAAATTATTTCACGCACAAGTCAATGGTCGAAGGAAGAGGTTGCAATTAAAAATAGTGCAGAACAGTGTTGGAATATGGTTAGAGGACACTGGTGAAATGGCTAATGAAGTAGTAAGGTTCTTTGAAGAACAACTCCACGAGAGTTTTTTTCCTACCGATTTTCGAATTCTTGAACATGTCCCTAGTATGGTGGATGATGAGCAGAATGATTTTCTCAGTAGTACCCTAAGGAGGAGGTAAAGCATGCTGTTTTTGGACTAAATGCAGAAAGCACAGGTGGACCAGATGGTTTCAATGGATGCTTTTACCAAACATGTTGGGATATTGTAGGACATGATATTCTAAATATTGTGACATTTCTCAATGGTCATGAGTTGCCTAAGTACATAACGCATACAGGTCTTGTTTTATTACAAAAAAAAAGGTGGTGACTTTTTCAGATATGCGACCTATAAGCTTAAGCAACTTTGTAAATAAGGTGTTTTCTAGAGTAATTCATGAGAGAATGGTGGGTATGCTACCTAATCTAATCTCAGAAGACCAGGCTGGTTTTGTTAAAGGAAGGAGCATTGTGGATAATGTCCTTCTAACACAAGAAATCATCACTGATATTCGACTTAGAACCAAGGCATGTCCAAATGTGGTGATAAAGTTGGATATGACAAAGGCGTATGATCGATTATCCTGGATATTTCTCACAAAGATGTTGAGGAAAATGAAATTTGGAGAAAGGTTCATAGGAATGGTGTATGGAATTGTAGCCAATTATTTGTACTCTGTGCTTATTAATGGGCAGCCACAATGATTTTTTCGATTAACTAGAGGAGTGAAATAGGGAGATCCACTTTCACCTACCCTCTTCATACTGGCAGCCAAAGATTAATCATCTCGCGTATGCAGATGATACCATAATTTTCAGTTCTTCAGACGCTACTTCATTGCAGCTAATTATGGAGGTGCTGGCAGCTTATGAAGCTGCTTCTGGGTAGCTTATAAATAAGATCAAATCAGCATTGTATATACATCACTCAGCCAGTCCTAGAGTGATTGATAAAGTCCAAAGGATCACAGGATTCCCAAGCAAGAGTTTCCTTTCACCTACTTGGGCTGTCCATATTTTACCTTAGGAGAAAGATGGATTATTACCAAGGTTCAATAACCAAGTTAATGGATAAGTTATAGAACCGGAAGGCCAAACCAGTTCTCATCACTCATGTTCTGCAAAGCTTGACTATTCACTTGCTCTCATGTGTTAATCCACTTCCTAATGTGATAAATAGGCTTCATAAAATCTTTGCAAAGTTCTTCTGGAGTAATAATGTGGGTGTAGCTAACAGCCACTAGGCATCATGGAGCAAACTTTTCCGACCATGTGAGGATGGTGGTGTAGGATTTAGATCACTCTATGATATGTCTACTGCCTTACTCTTCAAATTATAGTGCAATTTCCGGACCAAACCCAGTTTATGGAGCGGTTTCATGAGCCAAAAATGCTGCAAAAAGCTAAACCCAATGATAGTACCATGGAGAGGTGGATCGCATGTTTGGAGGAAGATTCTTGAGTGCACATATAGTATAGAACATCAAATAAAGTGGCAGCCTAAAATGGGGTCAGCTTTGTTTTGGTTTGATAACTGGACACGGCTAGGTTCTCTAAATTTTGTCACACCACCTGACTTTGTATGTGATGAATCGACCCACAACATCTATGATGTGGTGGTTGATGGGCAGTGGGATGAAGAAAAGCTTCGAGAAATCCTACCAAAAGATCTTGTTGTGCGTATTTTAGATAATATAAAACCACCAGTGGCGAATGTGATTGATAAACGAGTGTGGATTCTTGAAACTAGGGGATATTTCTCTGTCAAATCTGCGTGGTAATATCTAAGAAGGAGACAAGAACCTTGCAATGCTTACAAGGACATTTGGATTAAAGGATTGCCTTTCAAGATCAGTATCTTTATGTGGAAAGTTTGGAAGAGTAAGCTGCCACTCGATGATTTCTGTAGGAGATTGGGTTATCTTATGGCTTCTAAATGTTGGTTTTGTGACGAGCCTAATGAAGAAACACTACAGCATGTTTTCTACACATCAAAGGCTGCTCAAGCGGTATGGAAATACTTTTTGGACATGCAGGAATTTTTGTGGATGGGATCAACCTTGATCATGAAATTGTTAAATGTTGGACTACAGAAGTGGTACAGATATTGAAGCCCAATGCAAGCTTTTCCCTCGGTAATAATATGGGAATTGTGGAAGAGAAGGAACAACTACAAGTATGGTGATGTTGTCACTGTTAGCAGGGTGATATACCAAATATCTACTACTAAGCAGTACCTTGTCAAAGTTAGAAAACCAGATATGCAGAATGCTCCTCATAGGTGGCAAAATTTATATAAGAGTTTGGATCCATTCACACCTAAGCTGACTTATACTAAGGTTCTGTGGGAATTTACAAGGCAAGGGTGTATATAGGTTAACACAGATGGGGCGCCGGGGGGTAATACAGGTAGAAGCTCGATTGGATTTGTGCTAAGGGAATGAAGATGGTGATGTAGCTTATGCATGTGGTAAGGAGATTGAAGAAGGATCAAACACTGTTGTTGAAGCAAAAGCAACCCTTGAATCTTTGAAATAATATGTGGAGAATGAGTATGTGTTGATAGAACTATACACTGACTCTATGTTGCTGAAAAAAGTTATACTTGGACAATGGAAATCACCTTCGAATATCAGTGAAATTGTTGAAGAGATAATGCAGATGAAGGCCAGAAGTAATGTAACAGTATCTCATACTCTAAGGGAAGGGAATGGTTTAGGTGATCACATTAGAAATTATGCAACTAGACTATGGGCCTATGGAGTGTTTCTGTTTTGAAAATATGAATCATCATGGGAGGAGACTGGTTAACAGTGATAAAATCCAATGCCCGTACTTAAGAGTAAAAGTATCAAGGAGCTAAAGATGGATAGGTGTGAAATATCAGAAGGGAAGGAGGCTGCAGGAGTTTTCACATATATTCACCATACTCAAATTCATGTGAAGGAGAGTATGGTGAGTACAATTTTCACTAACTTGGTTTTCTTTTCTGCAGGTACTGATAGAGTGACTATGTCCTATTCTATGATGGAGATTTAATTGGTGGTATTATTGCTAAGAACTCATTCCATTGAAAGGAAGTCTCATATAGGCATAGGCACTGAAGAAGAGAAAGATGCACTGTAGTTCAAAAATCTCATATTAAGCAGGTGCATTTGGCAAGGCAGAAAAAGACCATTGGAAGAGTTTGGACAAAAGTCTCAAGAGGAGGTTAACACATCATGGTCTCAGCAAGTACCCCAAAAAAATACAAACTCAAACACATACATACAACAACAATATCCAGCTACCTACAGAGAGGAATGCACATATAAATACAGAGAGAAAACAATTAAAGGACAAATTGGTTGGTGGTATCCATCATTGATACTTCCAACCCATACAGGGAGTCAGGCACAAGGAAAACAACTAAAAAATGTTTGGGAATTGTATAACTCGTCTGGAAAAAACAAAAACATAATGCTCGAAAAATGCACCTACAGGATCATTTGTAAAAAACTGGGAATTATTTTTGCTAACACAGTGTCTTGTGGTGCAGGAATCAATTTTGTGGTCATGCACTCTCTTTCGCCAACTTCCTAGTAGTGGTATTACTACAATGTACCCATTCCACTGGAGGGCAAGCTAAGCAGAGCAAAAGCATGAATTGGAAGCAATCGACAACTGAACAAATGCATATTTTGTCGAGTTATGCACATTCGAAGGGGCAATGTTCGGAAGAATGTGGTGATGATATGAATGATGGGTACATAAAAATATCACAACACATAGATAGTAAGATATACAAGGAACATAAACTGATAGGATAAGCACAGATTCAGGCAGGTACCATAATGCAAAGTTGGATGACAATACACAAAAACACAAAATTTTTGAAAAAGGCAGTGTGCTCAGCAGGTAACGTTACGGTAAACATGACCTTCTTTTGGCCCAACTCCTTAATGGTGGTATTAGTACCATGTACTCATTCCATTGGGATGCAAGCTAGAGAAGGCACAAACATGATAGGAGATGGATGAAAATTTGGACGAGGACAAGATGGTTTGTCTAGGCAGTGTCATGAGAGCATTGTTCACATGGACATATGGAGACAAGATAGGACAACAAGTTTTGAGATCCGACAAATTCATATCATCGGACGTGTTGAGAACACAAGAAAGCAGCAACACTCATGGTTTATCAGCATGGAGTGCTGGTCGACTATATGGAGCACTGGTCGTCTAAGTGTAACATTGGTTGTATATGCAGGAGATGATATGGAAGGCAGCTTAATGACACAAAGGAAGAAATCATAGAAATCATATGCAAGGACTCAATCCACATGTTTAGAGCACAACATCAAACAATGGAGAAACAATGTACAGAAGAGCTATATGTGTAATAGGATATCATTTATATCTAATTGTGATATCAATGATGGGCTTATTAAGCCCAAAATTGGTAGTAGGATCTATGTAGTAGTAGTCACACTCTATCGTCTCACTATTTGTTAGTTAACATGCTACATTATTTTTAATTTATTTTATAAATAAAAATTAGCCCTCGGCACTCTACCTAGTGGATTTACTAAAAAAATCACATAAAATACTAAAAAAATTCACATAAACTATGTGTAATAATCTATGGGTAATCAATAGCTAACACCAAAATGAAGTAAGGATTACTTACCCCTTACATTGTGTGAAAAACCTTCCAAAAATCGCCCCTAACCGAGCTCCACAAATGCAAATAATGAGAAATAACCAAAACCCTTTGAGATAATATTATGTCGAACATTTTTGCATTTGTGGACAAATAAATGCATCTACGACTCCTCTTCTGCAAGAAAAATCTCGTATATGCGAGAATTACATAAACTCCCAACCTTCCGCATCTATGCCCCGGCCCTCCTCTGTATCTGGGAGTTCGCTTTTGTGCCCCAACTTTTGCATATGTGTTCCCTGGCTCCTCCATCCCAGCTCCGCTTTCGCGACTTCAAGCCCACATCTAAGGACACACACCTACGACCAAAATTCCGCAGATGCGAAAACACTAGAACTCAACAAATCTTCTGCAATGCGAACTCAATCCAAAAATATCTGAAATCAATCTGAAACACACCCGAGGCCCCCGGAACCCCATCCAATCACACCAAATAATTCCAAAATATAAAAAGACCTACTCGAGTCTTCAAATCACACAAACGAATATCAAAACCACAAATCGCACCACAATTCAAGGCTAGGAACTAATTTACATTCCAAATTAGAAATTTACGTTGAACATGAGTAAACAACTTAGAATGATCTAAAATTTTGCATGCAATGCCCAAATAACATAACGGGCATATTCCAACCCTTGGAGACACAATATGAACCCGATATCATCAAAGTCAACTCCTGCTCAAACCTATGAATCTTCCAAATTATCAACATTCCAACTTCGCTAACTATAACAAAATCAACCTAGGAACATCCAAATTTAAATCCTAACATATGCCTAAGTCCATAATCACTATGCAACCTATTGGAACCATCCAAAAACCATTATAGTATCGTGTACACAAAAGTCCAACTCCAGTCAAATTTCAACTTAAGCCTCCAACCAAGGGACCAACTGCTCCAATTCAATCCAAAAATTCCCCAAAACCAAATTAACCGGCAGCGCAAGTCACGTAACGACAAATGCACACATGTAAAGCGAACAATAGGGAAAACGAGGCTAAAGTACTTAAAACGGCTGACCGTATCGTTACAAATATGGTGTATGTCTCTAGAAATTTCACAGCTCATGATAAAATGGTTTCATAGACTCAACCACCATATGTGTGGAATAATAGGATGAAACAAACTGCATTAAATTAAAAAAAAATATATAGTAAACATTCCTCAACGTTAACATACGTAAAAAATTTAAAATAATATAAGAGTTTCTTACCCATCCTCCTTAGAAGAGATCATCAAAACATGATAAATATCATATTGTACAGCCCTCTAAGATTCTATCGGCGTGAACTAGTAGGTGTAAAGTGGATGATGACGGAGATGATAATTTGAGTGGACGATGATGGAGCCACAACAGACAAACAATCTATTGAATATGATATCCTAGTGTTGAAGTCGAGGATGAGCCACCATGCTGACTAACATAAAAACTCAAGGAAGATGATAATATATAAGGTGTGGGCATAAAATTAAAGGTAGAGTCAGTGTGCGTGTCATTGGTAGACATAGAGTAATACTGAATTGATCTAGACGAGCGGAGGTGGTAGGGGAGAGAGGGATGGAGAGGGGATACTGATAAAGTCAGGTGGCAATGAAGTCGACCGAGAAGGATGAGGATGGCTCATATTTGGCATAGCTGAGGTAGTATTACTTGTAGTCGGCAAAACATTTTTTTTCTTCTTACATACACTCTTTTTTCTACCCCTAATGTCGTCTCTATAATGTAAGCAGAAAAAACTATCCAACATGTCATAGAAAACATAAAGCGACTCTTCTACATATTAAGTGGAATACATAAAAATCCAACATTTAATAAAAAACATAAAGTAATATATATATATATATATATATATATATATATATATATATATATATATATATATATATATATATATATATATATATATATATATATATATATTAGATGATTAAAAAATAACATTAAGAATCCAATAAGTCATAAGAACCTAACAAGCATCGCTTTCTTCATATAGATCAGATAATTATTCATCATTGCTTGTTTTATTTTAATAAAGTAATTCCTCCTTGCTTGTTTCATGTTCATTAGTTCAATATTCATACTTGTTTTCCATGAATGTTCCTTCCTCATACTCATATTGATTTGATCTAAGGACAGAATGATCAAATTATTCATAGAAACCTTTGCTATACTACAATTCACCTGCTAATTCAAATGTCAGTTCAGTATGCTATATCTAATGTACCCTCGACTTTTACTCTACCAGGAGCTTTATCTTTAAAACTACCCTCCATGCATACTTATTCTTTTGCAAAGTATAAGAGTCATAATACACGTGTTTTTACATTTTGTGTAATAATAAATAGATCATAAAGTCTATACTCCCTCGTGTGTTAGATTTCAACTATTTTTTACTGTGGGTGGGTACACCTTTGAACCTCTGTTATGTGTTATATCATATCACTTACACCAAAAAGATTACCAACTTTTATTTTGGTCAACCCACACTAGAATCGAGTAAATCTCATAATGTACATCATAATAATCAACATTCCCATCACCTTTCACCTAGACCCCACTGTTATTGATTTTATTTCCCTTAGACCATTCTTCTATATAAAACTTGTACCTATTGAAGGATTAATTAGACATATTTCTACGTCTTTGTTCAGGTGACAAATTTGTATCGTGCAAAAAATGAGTCTTACGCTATTATTTGGATTATAAACCTATAAAGTTAAATAAAATTTAGAATTAAAAAAGTATAAATCATGTTAAATATTAAGCAAAATATAACTTGTTTAAACTACTGTAAAATCCTAGGATAAATGAGCTCAGGATGATATGTACCCACAAAGTAAATGTCCGACAAAATTGATTAGTTAGAATGATGATGGATCTTGTATGTATGTCGAAATATAATATATACTTAGTTATAATAAGGTTGAACTTCAGGGAGATTCATTAGTACATGTGTTGTACTTTACTTTATCTTCATCTTAGTCAAAAGATGCTTTGGACTACGTGTTGATCTCCTTTACCTGGATGATTGAATAAGAAAACATGTGATGCCAAAGGCGAAATATCGCCTTATTCGTCGCATATTAGGTCTATTTCTCAAATATGACACATCATGTTCAAAATAATGAAAAAAAAAATAAGACGCTTCTTTTGCAAGATATGCCGCACATATTTGTCATGATCCAAAATCCACATAGTCATGATAGCACCAAACCCAACTGGGTAGGTAATACAAACAACGGTCAAAATAACTTTGATGAAGATCATAAATAATAAATAAATAAAATAACTAAGTTTCCATATAATAACCCAATGATTGCTAGTACAAGTTATTAGCGACTAAGATTTAGATTTATAAAGAAGGTATGAACATAAATATAACATCTATTTGGAATAGACATAAACAAAGTACGAATCTAAAACTACCAAGGACAATTCGTATCTATAACCAGAAAGTAGGTACCTCTTCAATTCCAGCTTCTGTTATCCTCATTGCACCAGCCCCAAGATCTACATGCGAGGTGCAGAAGTGTAGTATGAGTACAACCAACCCCATGTATTCAGCAAGTATCACAACTAACCTTGGCAAGGTGATAGAAGCAAGAATTATTAATGATACTCGCTAATAACCTTTTCAATTCCTTAATTTCGCAAATACACAACAATGGTGTCATCTAATCATACAACACAGACAAAACCACATCGGTGCACAAATAGATAATGAGCTAAGTCCCGACAATGCATCATATAAAGAAGATATGCATTAAATACCAAATAATTCTTCATGAGTCGCATATAGAGAAGATATGCATGAAACATTGATTAATTCTTCAATAATTTGCATATAGAGAAGTCATGATTGGTTAAACAAGTCAGGTCACACAGATTCAAAAGATATGTATCATGTATCATCTCATCAAGTAAGGTAACATATACAGAAGATATGCATAAAGGTATGTATACATTCCGGAGCTAGAAAATAGAGAAGAGATACTGTAAAATCATATATACATCTATGGAAATTGCAAGTAGAGAAGAAATGCAATAACCAAATAAAACACTAGTAAGTTTCCTCATACCGCGTCTACGCCATCAAGAGAGAAACATAATAGGGTGATCCTAGGGGGATGCATACTTATACACACTCTGCACGGACAACTCACATGCCATATCTAACAACTGCACGAACAACTTATGTGCCAACATAACACATATCCGCACGGATAACTCACATGCCAACCTAACTCAGATCTGCATGAACAACTCATCCACGATCAACCCAGTCTATATCATATAGAAAACGTATCCAAGAATACATGTAAATAAACAATGAATATCAGTTACATGCTCATGGACTTATATAAGTGACATGAGAATGTGTGGGCACGTGCGAAGTGTAATACCATGGTTCAAACTAGACGATTACGCCACAAGAATAACAATTAACATTTTTGGACAGGAGATCAACCAACAAATAATCTCTAACAGGATTCAATTAGCTCACAAAGGGAGTACCACATAATAAACATGAAGCTTAGCAATCAATTCAAGGAATATAATTGCCTAATCACTATCCCGAGCATGGCTAATACCCCAATGTATGCACATGGGCTCAATCCCCTCTCATGTGCGCCACTCTTAAATAAGGTAACTAGTGCCCCAACCAAGTTTAGGTAAGATAGTTACCTCAAACAAGTCAAAACCATACTCCAAGAATGCCTTCCAAGCGAATCGATCTCCAAACATCTCGAATCTAGCAAAAAACAACTCAGAAACATCAAATGGTGCCATATGAATAAACCCCAAACGATAAACGTCGAATCTTTAATCAAATTCTCAAAGTCAACCAAAATGTCAACCCAAACCAGCACCTCAAAACCCAACAATACCAATAAATTTTGATAACATGTTCGAATACGAGTTCAACCATACAAGTTTCATCCAAATCCGACTACGAATCGATGTTCAAATATCAACTATTTACTTTAGAAAAGTTTTCCAAAAAAACTCCATTTTCTCTTTTAGATTCACTAGTCAAATACAAAAATCAAAGATAGAATCGTGAATAATAATCAAAGCAGAGTCAAGAAAATTGACCCCTATCCAAATGTTGAAAATCTCCTAAAACATCACCCATATCCAGGTTCCCAATCTCAAAATATGGTAAAATTAGTTCCAAGTCCAAAAATAGAGTCTTATACTACTTCTCCAGGTGAACCTTTCTCGATCGTGGGACCAGCTATGCAATCACGAAGCAAAAAACATCGACTGCCTCCAAGATCCCTACACGAACATGGACTCAGTCACGCGATCGTGGTTCACGACTTCACAGGCCTACATGATCTTGGAGACCTACACAAACTCGAAGGTCAACTAATCATGACATGCTCACCCTATCTCAGCACTGCGCGAATGCGAAGGCATAAAACCTCAGGTACTGCGAATGCGATACAAGTATCGTGAACGCAAAGATGAATGTACAACCAGATACAAGAACACTACACAATCGCGATCTTCTTATCTCGATGGCGAAGAACACCCACAGCACCACAAAATCAGAGAAACCAACAATCAACAACAAGGGGAAATGGTCTGAAACGTCTTTGAAACACACCCGGTTCAGTAGAAACCCTGTCCGAGCATATCAACAAGTCCCAAAATATTATACTCGAGGCCTCAAATAACACATACTAACATAAAAACCACAAATCATGCCTCAATTCAAGCTTACTAAATTTTTAAAATTTTTAAATTACAAACTTACGCTGAACACGTCAAACCACTCGGAATGACCCCAAATTTTGCACACAAGTTCAAAATAGAATTAGGAACCTATTATGACACTTCAAAAAACAATCTGAACCCGATAATATCGAAATCAACTCCTAGCCAAACCTATGAACTTTCCAAATATTCGAATTACTAACTTTCGCCACATAGAACCAAAACCTTCTAAAAACATCCAAATACGAATCCGAGCATACGATCAAGTCCAAAATTACCATTAGGACCTAATATAACCACCAAAACTCCAATATAAGGTCAAATATACAAAAATCAAACGTGGTCAACTTTTCCAACTTAAGGCTTCTAAATTGAGAATCATTCTTCGAAATAATTCCCCAACCACTCAAACACAAAATTGACCATACACACAAATGTTATTACGTTATATGAAGCTACTAAAGACCTCAAACCATCGAACAGAATGCCAATGCTCAAAATAATCGGTCGGGTCATTACAATATCGATCTCTCAATCTTGGATCAATATTTTACGGCCCGTTTACATTTTGCTAATAGTCCCGCATAGCATAACTTTTGGATGAATAATAATTAATTAGAAGACATAAAGAATCATTAAAATTAATTACCTCTCTGAGGAATACGTCCATCTACATCGAAAAAACTAGGAGGGAAAGTTTCACAAGATTGTGTAAGGTTATGCAAATGTTACTATCCATGAAAGATAGGTTCTCCTCCCCCAATGTGTTAGAGAACAAATTCTTAAAAAAGCTACTTATATCTATGATGAATTTTCCTATTTTATCAAGTAAGGAATTGAAAGCAATAAGAATCAAAGATTCTTTGAAAATGTAACAATCATGGATTTTCATAGACGTAAACTTTTCTTCTTACATGTCAACACACCTGGATAAGTGTAATAATCCACCCGCTAAATTGAGTTCTAGAATCCTATTCTCCTAAGACTTATCATAGTTTTGTTTGATAATTTATAACTTGTGGAAGTGAGAGGTTCATATTTTGAGAGGACAGGGAGTGATTTGGGATGCTTTATTCCTAACTAGAGGCTTAATGTAGGAAGAGTTGATCAAAAGTTAGCATTATGGGAGAATGACCCCACAATGGTGATTTGAATGTTCTAATAGGTTCGTAAGATAAATTTTAAATTGTACGTATAAAAACTAAGAAGAATAAATAAGAAATTGAACGAATTATACTCTCAATATAAATGGTTGCATACCACACAGATAGAAAATAATAAATTAGAACAATTGATAGATATTATATCCAAAACAGAATATAAATATGTTCAATATCGTAAAAAACAGTATGAACAAAATATAAACTCCAACATAACAGTATAATGAATAAAGAAGAATCAAAAAGAAAGCTGAAATAATGAAAAACCAAATTGAATTCTTAGGAATACAAATAGATAAAAA
>ML327474.1:0-25629 GCA_005239505.1 Nicotiana paniculata
ATTTTATATAAATTACAATACATGTACAAAAACTTGAAAAAAAAATTAAAAAGACTGAAACCCAGCCCGACCCGGCCCGGCAGTACCCCTACCCGCACAGGTTCGTTTTTACCCGGATAAGCCCCAACCCGTTAAACCCGTTAACAATTAACCGGTAAGAAACTGTAACCGCAACCCGTCCGGTTAAAAAAAATGCAACCAGCCCGGCCCGGCCCACCCGTTAGACACCTTTAGTTTATTCTATATTATCATTGGTTTGAGCTGATTTTCATATGTTAAAGCATTGTAAGTGAGACTGGAAGGTACTCACTGAGTGAGGCTTGGAGCTTGGTTTCGAGACAGTTATGAGGTCGGACTGCACGCCACAACGATCCTAAAATCATGCCTTCGTTGGCTTGATATAGCGCTTGGGCTGAAAGGAGCCCCTCCGGAGTCTATACACCCCCAGTGAGCGCACAAATATTGAGGGATGGATTTCCCTGGACATGGATTTGTCCGAGCATTATGTTCCGGAGATGGATTTTCTCTGTGGCTATTATGTTCCGGAGATGGATTTTCTCCGTGGGGGCTGGATCGGCCTTTTCCCTCAATACTTGGTGACTGTGTCACTTGTGTTTATGTAATATCCGGGATGGACTTCCCTGGGCTTGAAGGCCGTATTCTAGTACTGAGTGGACCACCTTATGAGAGCTTGATTAATGAGTACGCATCATTCTTGATTCTATATTTGAATTCATGCTAGTATGCAGAGTTACAGACATATATTGTTGCATCGTGTTTATTTCCTGATATATTAGTGTCATGTCCAAGTCATATACTGTTGTTGAATTATCGGAGGTTTAGTTTGTCACTACCTCTCAGTCCGTAGTTTGGTTTCGTTACTACTGAGTTGGTGTACTCACGTTACCCCCTGCACCTTGTGTGCAGATCCAGGTACAACGAAATTCAGTTCGGGTTAGTGAGCAACAACCGTTTCATCAGAGTTTACGAGGTAGCAGCTGGCGATCGTTATCTCGTCTTCTCTTTCCTTTCTACCTGTCGCATTTATTTTCATACTATGTTAGTCATTTCTTTTGGTTGTATTAAGTATTAGCAGCTCATGATTGTGTGACACTGGATCCGGGGTTAGTAAGATTTGGTCTTTTGAATTTCATAAACTGGTTTTCCCAAAAATATTGGATTTATTATTATTATTATTGATTTCAGACTTGTTAAAAAGGGCATTATATGGGAAATTGTATTTAGTTAGATAAAATGGGTGGCTTGCCTGGTTCCACGACATGCACCATCACAACTCCGAAAATGGGTCGTGACACTAGTAATTTTTCTGGATTTTGTATTTAAAGAGAAAAAAATTGCTGAAGTATAATGTGAATTTAAAAACTATGAATCGTTCCTGAATTTTTTTGGATTTTGCACTAGTAAAACTTCAAAATCAGTATTTTTCCTGAATTTTTGTGTTTAAAAGTTAAAATTGCTCAAGTATAATGTAAATTCAAAAATCATGAATTGTTCCTGGATTTTTCTGAATTTTGAACTAGTAAAGGCTCAAAATTTTGAATCGTTTATGGATTTTGAATTTTGTATTAGTAAATATTAAAAATTGATGAAGTACACTACGAATTCAAAAATCATGAATCATTCCTGAAGTTTGCACTAGCAAAAGTTCAAAAATTAGGAATCCTCCCTAAATTTTGCACTAATAAAGGTAAAAAAAATTAGGAATCATTCATAAGTTTGAAAAATCAATAAATTTTTGAATTCCAACATAATTAGGGTTTCACTTGTCAAAGTTTTGAACTCCAGTACCGATTGCTGGAGTTCTAATTTGTGTTTTAATTGGGTGAAAACACGTCAATTTAATCAGATCAGTAACTATTTTGCCATTACAATTTAAAATATGACTAACTCTTATAGCCTCCCCAAAAAAATGGCCAACCTAGCTAGTTTTTAGAGCAATTTATGCAAAATACCCATTGAGCTTAAAATAATTATCCTTCTCTACCCATTTGAAAACTATTTATGATATATACCAATCCAATTAAAACTAACTACCTAACCTAGCTTAGCTTGATTTGGTTTGGCTCGGCTTGGCTTGGCTCAACTCAGCTTGATTCGGCTTGGCTTGATTCGGTTTGGCTTGGCTTGCTTGGTTTGGCTTGACTCGACTTGGTTTGTCTTGGCTAAAAAAAATTAGGTTGGCAAAAAACTTTATGGGTATTTGTGTTGGTATTTGCAAAAGATTCCCTAATTTTTTGAGAAATTTTCATAAATCACTATGTTTTAGTGATTAGCTTGTCATAGTTACCATTTACTAGATTACTTCTTATAGCTATGTCTTAACTTGTTATAGAGTGTATTCGATGTATTTAAGCTAATGTATTCCTGAATACAATAAGAAAAGTAGGCGGAAAAAAGGGAATTATAGCTAACGTATAAACTATATTCATATGTATTCGCGAGCTGTATTCGTGAATACAGTAACGGAATTTGCCAAAAAAAAGGGATTCAGCTGTTTAAAAACGGTAAATGAATCAATTAACGCGATATACTCTTAATATAACTCAACAAACTCAATTATAACACATAAAATTTGTATTTCCAGTTATAGAAAGATTCTCAACCAAAAAACACTCCAAAAACAGAGCAATCTTCAGAGAATCAATTCATCCTTTATTTTTTTAGCGGTATCTTTACTAAAATATTTTTTAGTGGTATCCTTACAAATAGATTTATATATTGAAATTATATAATTACATTGAATACAGTTAAAAACATAAAAATGATTGAATACATGAAGTATAGCGGGTCATCTATAGTGCAAAAACATATGAATACATATTGCGGATACATTTGAATACATATATACATCTGAATACGTAAATTATATTAATTAAAAAAATATATGAATACATTCTACAATATATTGAATACATACTGCTGAATATATAATGCTGGACAAATCAGTAAAACAAAGTGAAGCTTTGAAATTATATAATTATATTGAATACAGTTAAATATAGTGAATATATTGAAAAAGTAAAAAAAAACTAAAGACAATGATACAATAAAATACATGGAATACAACGAGATACATTGAAATACAATGAAAAAAAGGTAACAGTCTCTTCAAGTTCCTCAGCCCCAAACTCTGTCCCCAATCCACTGATATCAAGGCCACCGCCATGTGGGGCGTCACTACCGGTACCGACGCCCTCTGAGTTGTCCAGGTAGTGAATCTCTCATTTCTGCTTTGAAAATTTTAAGATCTGCACTTGTATTTCTCCAGATCTTTGTTTCTCCTTTATCTTTTTTTTTTCCAGATCTTTGTTTCTACTTACCACAACACTTTGGAGAAAAAAAGGTTGAATGCATCACAACAAGGAAATGGGGAAGTGGTCGTCGACCGATCTGTCGTTGGCGGAACAAAGCCCCTGCTAGGGTTTCTAAAAGCAGGGGAGGAAAAAATCGGGGAAAAAAGAGAAGAAAGAGGAAAGAGAAAGGAGGAGAGAGGAGAGAGGAGAGAGAGGAGAGAGGAGAGAGAAGTTTACTTCCTATACGGTAATTTTGTGAGAGAAAAAAAAAAAAAGAACGAGAGAGAAAAATAATACACAGTGTATTTAATGACTTAAAGATATGAAGTGGCCATAAATAAATATTTTGCTATAAAAATTAAAAGGTAGCTATATGAGATAATTTTTTAAAAGGGTATTTATTTATAATAAATAAGGTATCAACCTTTGTTATAGGAGTTAAAATTGCGCGGGGCGCCCAAAACCTATACCCATTTTTTTTTTAAAGTTTTAACTTGTACCCACTTTTTAAACAACTTCAGCCCCCTTTCTTCTCCTCCTTCTCCTCCTTCGTTTTCTTCTTCTTTCTTCTGCTGTTGTTGGTGCTGCTATGAAACTTCAGTTCATAGGGATGAACTTTATGCTGAAGATTAGCGTTTGCTGCTTATATACTTCGACCAACATAATAACTTCCAAACAAATAAAGTTAAGAATGCTGAAGTTCAGCAAATATAAACAAAAACTTCAGCTCCTAGAATGCTGAAGTTCAGCAAATACAAAACAAACTTAAGCCCTGAAGTTCATCACCAACATAATAAAGCTTCAACTAAAACATGCTGAAGTTCAGCAAATATAGAATAAAACTTCAGCCAAAACATGCTGAAGTTCAGCAAATATCAGTTTATTTAGTGATAAAATTTTTACAAATGAACTAAATTACTTCAGCATCTTCTGCTGAAGTTTTTTGAAAAAGCTTTACGACAAAATTATTGAATCCAGGGCAAAACTTTAGCTAAAACATGCTGAAGTTCAGCAAATATCAGTTTATTTAGTGATAAAATTTTTACAAATGAACTAAATAACTTCAGCATCTTCTGTTGAAGTTTTTGAAAAAGCTTTACGACAAAATTATTGAATCCAGGGCAAAACTTTAGCTAAAACATGCTGAAGTTCAACAAATAGAGAACAAAATTTCAGCTAGTAGAATGCTTAAGTTCAGTCATCTACTAGAATGCTGAAATCTGCGTGATTGCCTTTGCTACTTCAGGCCCGCATGCCTGAAAGTTTAGGCGAAAAGTGGGTACGCTTGTAATTTTTTTTACAAAGCGGATATAAGCTAAAACGCGATCCAAAAAGTGGGTATAGATGCAAATCCCCCGCTATAGGAGGTAAAATTTTCTAATTTTTACTAATAGTAGTAATTATTTGGATGAACAAGTGCTCGACAATATTTAAAGCCCAAAATAAAAGCGCCAATCGGATTCGGATCTTGGACTCACTCGGGTAATCTCTTCTAGGGGGGTTTTTGCTCGTGTTCTAGGGTTTTACCAGCACATAGCCGTACTTCCAAGCTCCATCCTCACGAAACTCATCAATATAGTCAAAAGGGTCGAAATAATACCCCCGAATCTCTCCCCTATGTTCTTTATATGCTGCATTTTGCGTTTCTTGGTATTATATACTGGAAATGTTATGGATATGGTTCTCCACTGGAAGAATTGCTTCACATCGAATGCTCAAAATGGAATCTTTAGCCTCATTCCAAAGTCTATGCTCACAAATTCAATATTTTGCTCATGACCCACAAGGTTCTTTTTCCTTTAGACATTACCAGAAGTTCACAGATAGTTCCATTGATTGTTTATCTGATGACCCACAAAGTTATTTTTCCTCAAGAATCATCCTTACCCCTAGAATTGTACATAAAACTATATCAAATTGCCGCTCTGACATTCTTGCATTTTCTTTTTTCTTATGGTGTGCAAAACAACATAATTACTTTCATGACAGGGCCACATTGACCCATATGATTAGTATTGTTTCTCGGTTGACGCAGAGGTTTAGAACAGTGAAAGGGATAGTGAAGGAATTGGAGGAGGTTGGTTGTGTAATAAAGCCACAAACTTTGATGTTTTTGTTGAGAATTTACTGGTTTGGTGGAACGTATGATAGGGTCTTCGAGGCGTTTGAGGAAATACTGAGTTGTGGTTATACTCCAAATACTTTTTCTAGGAACATCGTAATGGATGTATTGTTCAAGATTGAGCGTGTCGAAGTGGCACTTAGAGTTTTGAAAGAAACCCAGGTTCCAAATTTTTTGACTTATAGCATTGCTGTGTGTAACTTGTGTAAGCTCAATGATTTGGTTAATCTTCAGGATGTGCTTAAGATTATGTTGAGGAAAAGCTATCATCCTAATGAGGAGACATTTTCTGTGATCTTGAGTTGTTACTGTAAAAGAGGTCGGATAGCAGAGGCAAAACAAATATTAGGTCTAACGATAGTTTTGGGTGTTCCTGTATCCGATAGAGTTTGGGGTATTTTAATAGATGGATACTGTAAAGCTGGCAACATGGATGCTGCGACTCACTTGCTTGAGAAAATGGTAGAGAGTGGGTATTCGCCAACTGTTGTAACTTGCACGTCGTTGATCAAGGGATTTTTTGAGTCCCAGATGCCAAGCAAGGCACTTGGGATCTTGGATACCATGGAATCGAGAGGATGCTTCCCTGATTTGGTTCTTTGTAACGTGTTAATAGATAGCCTCTCTAAAATGGGGAGGTATGAAGATGCAATTAATGCTTTCTTCCTTTTGCGGGAGCAAGGACTAACACCTGATTCTTATACAATTTGTTCTTTGATTACAACTGTCTGTCTCTCTAAGCAATATGTTGAATTACCTCTGCTCATAACTGGCTTCGAGATCCAACCTGATTTAGTTGCATGTAACTCTTTCCTTAGCTATTTCTGCAAAGCTGGTTATCCTGCTGGTGCAATTGAATTTTACAATGACATGATAGATAGAGGTTTCGTAGCAGATAAGTATACCTTTGCCGGATTACTGACTGGATTATGCAGGTCAGGTAGGATAGGAGAGGCAGTCAAGGTGTACCGTGGACTTGTTAGAAGTCACATTGGGCTTGACTCTCATATAATTACTGTGATAATAAATGGGCTAATAAAATCTGGTAAATTTCACAAAGCTGTTAGCTTAATCAAGAAAGTTGCTTCAGAGAAATCCCAACTAGATGATGTTTCTTACACTATTGCCATTAGTGGACTACTTACTGGTGGTCAAGTTGGAGACGCATATGCTTTGTTCTGCCAAATGAAGGAGGTTGGTCTAGTGCCAAGTAAACAGACCTATAATCAGATTCTCTCAGGTTTCTGTAAAAGAAGTGATGTTTGCATGGTTAAAGAGATCCTACTTGAAATGGTTGATGCTAGTATTGAAGTTGACCATTTTAATCAGAGGTTGATGAAAATTCTCCTGTATAGATCGCACCGCCATTCTGCTTCACTCTTAACTCTATTAACTAACGTTTCAAATGCCGGAATCCTTCCAAGGGAAGCATACTATGTAATGATCAATGAGCTGGTTCATCATGTAAACACCAGAAATGTGCATGCGGGCACGTTTAATAACCTTGATGTTGGCACATCCAGCTCAGATGAAACCCAGGAGTTGGCTGTTGCAGTCGGTTGAGATGACTTGATTTGGCAGTTTATTCCATCTATAGCAAAGTGCACTACTTCAGTTCATCAAGAATCAGAGCTTACTCTCTTGGAATACCTAAGATGATCTAAGAATGAGGATTCCGTAAAGGTACTGCCTAAACTCCCTCCTAAATGACAGACATGTTCAAATGGACTGCTGTTCTGTCAAATTCCTGGTTTTAGCGTTTTCTTTACAGCTTCCCCCCTTCCCCTTTTCTGGGTCACCCAATTTGGTTCTAAAGGGTGGTCATATTACAGAATTTGAAATGAGGCTTTTTGGGTGGGGGTATGTGTGTGTGTGTGGTGGTGGTGGTGGTGGTGGTGGTTGGGGGGGGGGGGGGGGGGGGNGGATTATGTTCTTTGTGAGTAAACAATTGCAATTCTTACAAATATCAAATTAATCTCAAGTTTTGGAGATTTTTCTTCTACTTTTGAATTGTAAGATGATTTTTCTATGTTTTTTTTCCTGATAATAAGTAATCAAAGATTTTATAAATGCTTGCACAAGTTTTTCCTATGCTTATTGATCTGACATGAAATAGGTTGCTGAACTCCTACGAGCTAGGAATTTCCCTTTTGATGCGCGATGCAGAACATATACTTTTGTTGTTAGAGAGATCCATAAATAAAGAAGGCTTTAAAAAGAGCTTATAAGACAAACTTTTAGTGAATATAGACTCTTGGACTTTGAACTCACGACACTAAACTATGTTGTCTCACTGATCCTGTTGATCTGTTTGTTGATAGATTATTTATGAGGGAGTGTTTTAATCATAGGTGTTGATATGATGGATAAGATCAATAGTAGAAGTATGGCTGAATACATATGAAGACACTTAAAGTTGGCACAATTTTTCATTTAAACACCTAAACTTAAGGGTGTTCCTATTGAGCACTTATACTACCCGAAACGCGTTCCATTTAGGCACTTGTTTGACAATTAGCCAAACTCACAGAGTGTGTGCAATGCACTCGCTGCTGACGTGGCAAATGACGAAAAAAAAGGTCGATCATCTTGAGTTAAAAGAAAAGGAAAAACTATTTTAAAATTTATTTAGTAAACAAAATAAAATAATATTCTCAAAAAGAAAAGAAAAACTTAAATTTACACCCAATCAGAAAATGACACATTATCAACAAAAGAAAAAACAAAAAAAAGGACACATTCGTGTTCTGGAAATCATTGTTTTTGGTGTTCTTCACTATCTTCATGTGTGTTCTTGTTCTAGCCACGATTTTAATCCAAAATTTCAAGAGAAACTCCTCCAAGTTTATTATAACTTCAGCTAAAGATTCCCCACGAAGACCCAAGACAACCCCCAATATTAATTTCTCAATTTTTCATCAAATCAAGTAACCCATTTTAAACCTTCAAGCTTTCTTAAAGACCCCATTAATGGTGTTTTGACTTCAAATGAAGAATACGGTCTCACTTCGGTTTCAATCAACTGGGATGTTGGTTCAAACTTTCGAGCTAAATTAATGGTGGAGGCACAACAATGGTGGAAGTAGGGGAGACAATGGTGGAAGTGATGGTGGAGAGAAAGAAGAAGAAGAAGAAGAAAGAAAGAAATAAAAAGGAAAAAAAGAAGATTAAATCTGTCATTTGGGATCTTCACGTGCCTATATTGGGTGAAAACTCACTCTATGTGCCAACTCAACAAGAAGTGTCTAAGTGGAACAAGTTTCAAATAGTATAAGTGTTTAATAGGAACACCCATAAGTTTAGGTGTCTAAATGAAAAAATTATGTCAATTTTAAGTGTCTCTATATGTGTTCAACCTAGAAGTATTGAAAAATACAAATGGAACCTGGAATCAATCTAAACTTTGGTCACTGTTGTGTTGATATGAGGGATAAGATCAGATAGTAGAAGTATTGAAATTTGAAAGACTGCAAAAGGAACTTGGGATTAATCTAAACTTTGGTCGCTCTTTGGGCTGTATATTTTGTCATTACTACATCGAAAAAGATCAACATGTAAAAAATTTGAAACTTCATTGACCAAATTAACTTCACATAAGAAATTCTTTCTTGTTATTTGGTGTTAAAAGTTAATTTGTGATGATTGAGTCATGTATTTTCTTGGATCCTGGAGTAATTCTTCCAATTTAGGAGACCATCTGACCATCAGTGAAGTGATTTCAACTATAATACTTACTTTGACATGATTTGCAGTGACAGATATCTGGTGAAAGCACCAGAGATATGGCTTACGAGTGTAAAGCTGGATTAGGTCACTAGGTGGATGCTTCTTTTGTCTTCCTGGTAAACTCCTGAAAGAATAAACTATCTTTTTGAGCTACTGTTGCTCTCTGGTGTGCATAGCAATGTACTTTTTCCTTTAATGTGTGTAGGAGGAGGATATCAAACCATGGAAGAGTTGCTGGCACTGATAATACAGGAACAGGACTCCACAAAATATGGTATATATAGTGTTACCTTCATACGACATGATTGATTTGCAAAGATTTTGATTAACTCACTCTCTCGTGCAGGTCGGTTTGCTAATTGCTGAGTGATATGATAATACCTTGCTTGTGTTATTTGTCAATGGTGTTAAAGAAGATTTCATGTAGCCTGGGGCTCAGCAGATTGTTCTTGCTGCTGCAACAGCAAGTGATTGTGAGCAAGATGGAGGTACTGAATTTACCGAACAGAATGCTTTTGTTCGTTATGTTTCTAAAAAGCTTGGACTGTCAGTCTGTGAGGTTGGTGACTGAGATGTTGTAGAAGCAAGATATCAAGTTGCTTTCATTTGTGTGATTATTACTGGGTGGAGCCTGATCTCCAGTGGAGAAACCTTTGACAGACTTAAGGAATACAGAGCTTGATCAGCAAGCTTGGAAACAAATTCTTCCAAAATATTCATTTCAAACCAGGGAATGGAGTGCACATCAGGTTTTGGAAGGACAATTGGCTCAATAATTCTGCACTCATGGATGACTATCTTAACATTTTCTACATTGCCTTGGACAAGAACTCTTCAATAACTCAGAATTGAAGCAACGACAACAGGGATGTGCACCTTAGAAGGTCCAAGACTGGGAAATGGAGAGTTTGATGGAATTGCTGGCAAAAGTGGAGAGCTACAACATTGATGAAGATTTTTCAGACACCGTGTGCTGGGGGTAGCAAGAGCATTTTTACAGTCAGAATGCTACAAGCAGACCTGCACTCAAAATCAAATTCTTGATGCATGGCCCTGGAAATTGATATGGAGGACAAAGTTACCTATTAAAGTTATCTGCTTCAGTTGGATTGTCATACATGAAGCTTGTCTAACACAAGACATGCCACTGGTACACATTAGTTGGAGTTCATTGGAAGTTGATAAAGCCATCAAGAAAGTCTGGTTGATAGTCCCCGCAGCTATTTGTTAAGTTTATGGACTGAGAGGAATAAATGAGTTTTGATGGCATCTCAACTCCAAATCGCTCTCTTAAAGCTAAATGCTTGCTTCGCTAGCGTTTGGACATAGATTTGGTTGAAACTTGAAAAAAGAATTTTTAAAGTTGTGTTGAAAAATAATTTTTGGAAGTTGAAGTTGTGTTTGGACATGCATTTTATTTGAAAAAAAAAAGAGTTGAAGTTCTGTGAGTGGCAGAAAAGGTTTAAAGCTGCCCTAAATCAGTTTTTGGGAACTTGAAAATAATTTTAATTTTTTCCAAAAACTGATAATGTTTTATGAACAAACAATGTTTTCAATTTTATTTTGAGAAAAGGTAGTCAAATTCTATGGCCAAACAGGAGCTTCAATTGTTCAATTGGACGAAGTTGTCCCCAGTAATTAGCACTGGACAGTTTTTGGATTTTGTTAGTACTCTAGTCTTGGATTGATTTTTTGTATAGGTGCTACCCATCTTCTTTTTTCTTTTTGTCTCTTGTAATTTTGCATTTTCTTGATGCCTTATTAATGAACACCTTACTTCATCAAGAAAAAGGAATACAGAAAATTATGGTTATCTGAAAGCAAATTGTAAATGTTTCACCCACCGATAGCCAACTGAGCTTATTCATGATTTACCTTTTCGCATCAAGCCCTAGGAACCTTGTCATTTTTCTGCGCTTTTGTTTTCATTAATACTGCTCTCTGGTATTAATCCTCATGTGATTAATCAGCATTTGAGCTTTTGGATGAGAAATTCACTGTCTCATGTCATTCTTTGCTATTTCTATTTACTACTACTATAATTCCTGGTGATTTGCTTTAACCTAAAATTGATTTCATGAACTGGTGCACTATGCTGTCATAGGGCCGCAAAATGCTTAAATGCTTATTTCTTGGTCTCAAGTTGGTTTATTGGCTTAATTCATTGGTTAATATATGAAAAAGTTAGCCAGTTTTATAATGCTTCAAACATAATCCTTGGAAACCCAAAGAACTACTCAAGGAAAGGGATGCAGTCTCTCCCGTTTGACCTTTGGAGAGGAGAAGAAACGTCCATTTTTTGCAAAAAGGGGCTCTTCGACCAAGAAGGCATTTTAGTAAGGTAACCACTACATAAGTCGCCGAAGCAAGCTATCTTTTTTTGATCCTCCTTCCCGAGCAGGGAAGATGACACAAACTGCAAACTTGAATTTCCACTATCTAACATAAGACTAATTTCATTTTTTGATATGTATTCTTGCATAGGAGTTTAACATTTCTCAAATGAATATCAATTCTGTCATATATTACACCAATACGCTTAACTATGCACTATATGATTAGTGATATGATAAGTGCAGTTATAGACTTGAGCAAATTCTAACTGAAAGAGTGTAGTGAATAGCCCATCATTTGAGGAGCTTTTGTATCTGATTTACATAACTAGTCCTAGAGCTTTTCTCGCTTATATGTACTACATTTATACTGTTTTTGTTCTACAGATTTCATCACCATCTAACTTCTAATTATATTTAATGAAATATCACTTGCTGTTTAGAAAAAAAAAGAGTCATTTATATGCTGCAGCAAATTCATCGCTTTCCTGAGAAACAAATTGAATAATTATTTGAGTAACAAAGTGAAAAGTAATTATTTCAGGGCACAACGATTGCATCTATTATGAAACAGAACTAATTGCCCATTAGATTTTCTTTAAGGTGCTATTTCAAGAGCTTTAGCTTATAGGTTCTACTCTCTTCTAAATGCGCAAGTTTCACATTATTAATGAAGCACTTAATAGGGGTGGCAAACGCGCCGGTCGGATCGAAAATGGATAAGGCAAAAACGAATAAAATATCCAACCCGCCCATATTTAATACAAATAGAAAATGGTATAAACAATGGATAATATGGAATGTGATCACTTTTGGGAGAAATGTCTAGTCTTCCCTTTTTAAGGAAAACTACTAGTTATGTCCATTTATAAGTAGCTTTGTGTACGGTCAAAATCGGACCGTTTGACTAATCGAGATCAGGATAGTAGGTCGAGAATCGATCCCGTGTTATATCAGACCGAGGTGAGAAGGTGCGGTACCGAGCTCGGGACTCGAAGGACCGATCGAGATCGAGATCAGCCATGATCGAGACCGAACGGGATAAACATTGAGAGAGACTGAAGAAAGCCTATTAACGGAAAGCCGAGATATCTGTGTCTGGGCAAGAATCGTGGCGGAAATCTCGGCACGAATCGAATCAAGAATGGTTATTCAGCCAATCATGAGATTTCCTTCTGTATTTAGAATTGTACCATAAGTAGGATTCCTCTACTATATAAAGGGGATTCTAATCATTTGTAAACATCTAACTCTCACAAATCAAAGCAATAATATACATTTTTGTCTCTTAAAGCTCTATTGTTCTTCAATTCAGTTCATATTTATTAATTAAACACTCTGCCGGTTCGAAGGCAGAGTGGTACTAATTCTTATAACGCACACTGCTTTAAGCTTGTTCTCATAAGTGTTTTTGATTTCAGGATCAGCATGTCGAACTCTCAAATATTACCCAGACAAGCCGACAATGGCCTTGGTTTTCATGGGAAAAACGGCAATATAGACGCCCCAGGGATCGAAGTGCCTCAGGCTGGCCTCAAGGGAGTACCGATTGCAAACCCCATCGACATAGTTCTCATGTCGCCCTAAATGCGAATTTGTGCGTCGATCCCGAAAATAGCGTCCCCAGATACGTTCGACTAGCTGGTCAAGATACACAGGGCGGCGAAGATGGCGGAGTCACCATTCGATTAATATTTGAAATGTTGCAGGATCAACAAGCTGCCATAGCGCAACTCCAAAATCAGAATCGCGCATCGAGTAGGGCTGAACCCGAGCCCTCACTGGAAGTTGTTCACATGACCGAACCAGTACCGGAGAGGTCAAATGTGAATGAATCAAGGAATGACCCCGCCATTATGAAAATGCTTGAAGAGCTCACAAAGCTAAGGGGGAGAAGAATATCGAAAAAAATGACAGAAAGGTAGAGACGTATAACTCCCGAGTTGATCAAATTTTGGGGGCACCATCGGTTCTGAAGGGTTTGGATTTGAAGAAGTTCGTGCAGAAGCCTTCCCCCCCAAGTGCGGCTCCCAAGCCCATCCCAAATAAATTCCGCATGCCAGAAATTTCCAAGTATAATGGAACCAGCGACCCCAATGAGCATGTCACTTCTTACATATGCGCAATAAAGGGGAACGATTTAGAGAGTGATGAGATTGAGTTCGTTCTACTGAAGAAGTTCGTAGAAATTTTATCAAAGGGGGCAATGATATGGTATCATAACTTGCCTCCCAACTTCATTGATTCTTTTTCCATACTCGTAAATTCCTTTGTCAAAGCACACATTGGAGCCATAAAGGTCGAGATTAGGAAGTCGGACCTCTTCAAAGTGAAGCAGAAAGACAACGAAATGCTCAGAGAGTTCGTATCTCGGTTCTAGATGGAATGTATGGACCTATCACCGGTCGTAGATGATTGGGCGTTCCAGGATCTTACTCAAGGGCTGAATGTATGAAGTTCGGTGGCCTCACGACAGTTAAAGCAGAATTTAATCAAATATCCAGCTGTGACCTGGGCCGATGTGCATAATCGGTACCAGTCAAAAGTTAGGGTCGAGGATGATCAGTTGGGAACTCCTTCCGGTTCCATTTATCCAAACATGCCCGTCGGCAGAATTCAAAGAGACATTGACAGAGAACCGCGATCAAACAGAGATCGGTATCAATCATACAGTGGAGATCTGAGAAGCAGCGGTCCTGGACACAACCCCATTCGAAATGATCGAAAAAATAATCGAGGACAGAGCTCCCAAGGGCTCATAAGTAAGAGTGGTTTCGATAGGAATGATGAGCCCACAGAAGCACCACGACTATCAGATACAACTTCAACGTTGATACATCAGCTATTGTATCGGCCATTGGGCGGATCAAATATACTAGGTGGCCTCGACCCCTATGGACTGATCCGACCCAGATAAATCCTACTCAAAATGTGCAAATACCATGGTACTCATGGTCATAGAACAGAGGATTGCAGACAGCTGAGGGAGGAGGTAACCTGTTTGTTTAACAAGGGTCATCTTCGAGAATTTTTGAGCGACCAAGGTAAGAACTCTTCAGATACAGGGATGCAAACAGTAAGAACCGCAACACGTGATCCACATGATCGTTGGCGGGGTCGACATTCCACAGGGACCCGTATTCAAACGCACCAAGGTGTCGATAACGAGGGAAAAGCGGACTCGAGACTATGTGTCGGAAGGAACCTTGTCTTTCAACGACGAGGACGCAGAGGGGATCTCACAACCCCACAACGATGCACTGGTAATCTTTGTTTTTATGAATAAAATTCAAGTTAAACATATTTTGATTGTTCCAGGTAGATCGATTATTATTATTCGATCGAGGGTCGTAGAGCAGCTCGGCCTACAGGATCAAATTGTGCCTGCAGCTCGGGTTCTTAACGACTTCAACATGGCGAGTGGAACTACAAAAGGTGAAATTATCTTTAAAGTAAATGTGGCTGGGACCACCAAAGAAACAAAGTTCCATGTGATCGAGGATGACATGAGGTACAACGCCCTGCTCGAAAGGCCTTAGATCCATAAGATGAGGGTAGTACCTTCGACCCTTCACCAAGTTCTGAAGTTCCCGACACCGGAAGGAGTAAAAACGGTGTACGGGAAGAAACCTACCGCCAAGGAGTTGTTTGCAGTCGACGAAGTGATATGGTATATGTACTTGCATCAGCAAAAGGATTAAATTCGGAGGGGAACCAGGAGGACAAATAGAAACCACATACACCGGATCAATGATGATGACGACTACTGGATCCCTCGATCCTTCATAATTCCCGACGACTCCGACGCTACCAAGTCAATGGTCGAAGAGATGGAACAAGTCACGTTGATCTACCACCAGCCCGAACGAAAGGTATACCTAGGCACGAGGCTAACCCCCGAGCTCAGGAACAAACTTATTCATTTCCTTAAAGCTAATATGGATTTCTTTGCCTTGTCCCATCTCGATATAATAGGTATCCCACTAGAAATCACTACCCATCGACTAATCCTAGACACCAAATTCCGTCCAGTAAAGTAGAAAAGAAGGCCCTAGTCCGAGGTTAAGCATGCATTCATCAAGGACGATGTCACGCCCCAAACTGGGGGAGCGTGACTGGCGCTCAATCGAGTGAACCCGGCCGAGCAAGCCTGTTAGATTTCCTTCTACCCAAACTAATACATGAATAAAGAGGATATGTATTCCATTAATCAAACACTAAGTAGTTTTCATTAGCAACTTCCATTTCATTTCCGTTAGTATCTTCATTCATAATTTCCAAAATATTACAAGTTTAAAGATATAATGAAAAACGTGTTTGCTAAATACCAACATTTCTAGTTTTGACTCCCAACATAAACCCACCACCCACAACCTGTCTACGTAGCCTCTAAGTACAACTGAAGAGTAATATAGAAATGCCGACAACAAGGCTCCGGCTATACCTCAAAACACAAAGTACATGAGAAACAAGAGATACATGACCCCGAAATGAGGTGAGGCTCACCAAGTCAGCTGAAGAGAGTGTACTACTATCACTGATCACTGTTGTCTGTTGTGGAACCACCTGCATCTATTAAAGATGCGACGCCCCCGGCAAAAGGGACGTTAGTACCGTCGAATAGTACTAGTATGTGAAACTAAAACACTATCTCAATAGAATGAACAATAATACAGGGGAAACAATCAAGAATGCAATATGAGATTTAAATAACACTAAAACATCAAGTTCAGGATCACATAAATTTTCAATTCAATTTCCACATTATTAGATTGGATGGTTTTTAGTGCCAATATGCCACAGTCCATATACCACCGTGTTCTTACACGGAGTTCGATCTCGGCCCGATCGGCTAAGCCATCTCATTTGAGACATCAACCATATTTACAATTTCATCCACAATATCACCGTGTTATTACACGGAGTCTGATCTCGGCTCGATCGGCTAAGCCATCTCATTTGAAATATCAACCATATTCACAATTTCATCCACAATACCACCGTATTATTACTCGGAGTCCGATCTCGGCCTGATCGGCTAAGCCATCTCATTTGAGACATCAACCAAATTCATAATTTCATCCACAATACCACAGTGTTATTACACGGAGTCTAATCTCGGCCCCATCGGCTAAGCCATCTCATTTGAGACATCATCCATATTCATAATTCATATTTATTTCCTATCTTTTCACTGCATTGGCACGAGTGGCCAAATTATAAAGTTATTCTTGGCGCTTGGCCGTATTTCATGATTCAAGTTCTTTTATTTCTTCCAATTTCAAAGATCACCATCAAATAACATATATAATATTTCAGCAATCATATACCTCAAATTCATTAGTAATGAAAATTTCAAACACAAAATATTTCAACCAAAATAATGGAGCATACCAACCAGCAATAGAAACACATATCAAAATCATAAACAATCAATACACCATTTACTCTTGCAATACTCTTTCCCAGAAATGACAATGTACAATTTCAACACCTGAGTATGTAAGAACTCGAGTCACGCTGGATACCTTTATAAAGAAAAGCATTAGTTAAATAGCCATTTATGGGCATGAATTGGGTACAAAAGCTTTCAGGCAATTATAATTTCGAAATCATTGTTAAACAGTTGAGTCAAGGCTCATTTCATAATCTTTATCACATTCTCTCATTTAATTGGTGCCACTAGCTCTAATTATAACTTAAAAATCTTGACATGTTGACCACACTCTATTTCCCAATTCACTTATTTCATTTTCAAGCATCTTTATAGATTATCATCAATAAAATATTTTCAGTCAAGACTTTAGGTACACATATGAGCAATTTAGAGCCTTAAACATATCGAGTTTTTCTCACCCAATTGGTATACTTGTTTTCATTTAAAACATGACTCAAAGACATAACATTTCAATACGCAAACCATACTTTGAACATCTATCTTTTGACATAAGGCTCATTCAGAATAATCAAGTTTATAGGAGATAACCCTGAATATAGAAACTAGGAATCTTGAGCCAACCATACTTGAACTTACGGGAACATTATGGGATTCAATTCTAAGAGAGAAAGTTTATCCAATATACCTCAAAATCGCCCCTTAAATGGTACTACAATGATTAAATACACTAAGAAACTTCAATCTACAATAACAACATCCAATGGGAACAATATTAGTAACAAATTTCATAGTTTAGGCCATTTAAACACTTTATCAAACACCTAGTAGGCATAAATCTCTACATCTCTTAACCATAGAACTAGTTCATTCCACTACCACCATTTACCAATAATTTATCCCACTATCATTCTTAAATAATTTATAACTCCCAACATCACTTGCATGACCATTCAACCATACCCAACCAACAAAATTCCATCAAATAATCACCTTTCAATCTTTATAATGGTTATATATTTAGATGGGGAACCTATTGCTTCCAATCACCATCCCATGAGTTCCAATACTCAATTCATACTCATATAACCATAAGAAATCCATGCATGTAAGTCTAAGGATGTAGGATTACCTTTTGGAAGATATCTTGCAAAACCCTCATTTTGAGTTATTGAAGAAATGTCTTGAAAATCAAAGGATTTCATGTGTAGATTGAGTTAGTAGTGTGGAAATGATAGTATTCACACCAAGATAATGAGTATTTATTACCTTGAATATGGGAGGAGTTGAGGGTATTGAGAGAGGGGAGGAAAGCTCTAAAATTCGTCCAAGTGAAATGGGAAAAATGAGCCCACGAAATGACTTAAAAGGACCTTAAGGTGGGGTGCGTCCAGTCTCGTGAAGTGAGCCTCACTTTTCTTCCCAAAACATACAAGGGAAGACAGGATCCGCGACCAGTCTAGCGAAGTGACCCTCGCTTCACTGTCCCCAAAATAGCTGGATGATCTAACTTTGGAAATTTGATCATAACTTTTAGTAGGAATCTCCAAATGACGAATGACATGATGCATTAGAAACTTGACTCAAAGGGCTACAATCAGAGGCAAAATTCATTGGAAATATATTTATATTATGATATTTATACCCATTCAAATTCAAGTGTTGTGTAAATTTGGACACCTATTCCACTTAACATTTCCAACTCGTTCCAAACAACTTCTTCCCACTTACAAACCTCCTTAATATGTCCCAAAACACTCTCAAATGTATTTTTAAGTCAAAATAATATGGTTCTATACCATATGTATCCTTTAATACTCGAATCCAGTATTCCCAAATACCATTGGCTCACTTTAACAATCTTAAATCAATAGGAAATTTTAACGGGTCCTTACAGACGAGATAAATAAATTTCTCAAAATAGGGTCCATTCGGGAAGTAAAATATCCCGAATGGTTAGCTAATGTCATGGCAGTCCCTAAGAAGGGAAATAAAATTAGAATGTGCATGGATTATAAAGACTTGAACAAAGCGTGCCCTAAGGATTCTTTTCCTTTGCCAAATATCGATCGTATGATCAATGCCATGGCCGGAGATTCTCAGTTTTCTTGATTCCTACTCCGGGTACAACCAAATACAGATGAACCTGTAGGATCAGGAAAAGACTTCGTTTATCACCAAATACGGCACCTATTGTTATAACGTAATGCCGTTCAGACTAATAAATATTGCTGCAATTTATCAACGCCTAATAAATAGAATGTTTGAAGAACAAATAAGAAAATCAATGGA
Source organism: Nicotiana paniculata (assembly GCA_005239505.1). Classification (NCBI taxonomy): domain Eukaryota; kingdom Viridiplantae; phylum Streptophyta; class Magnoliopsida; order Solanales; family Solanaceae; genus Nicotiana; species Nicotiana paniculata. Next base: position 19,183 of record ML327474.1, read on the forward strand.
AGTTTATATTGATGAAATATTAGTTAAGTCCCTGTGAGCAGAGGACCATTTGAAAAATTTGCAGGAGACTTTCGATTTATTGCGAAAGTACAACATGAAACTCAACCCGGAGAAGTGTGCGTTTGGAGTCGGCTCGGGAAAGTTCCTCGGCTTCATGGTATCAAATCAGGGAATCGAGATCAACCCTGATAAAATCAAAGCCATCGAGGATATCATGGTCGTAGATAATGTCAAGGTCGTACAAAGGTTAACGGGGCACATAGCCGCCCTAGGACGATTTATTTCGAGGTCCTCAGATAGGAGTCGCCGATACTTCTTACTGCTTAAGAAGAAGAGTAGATTTGCATGGACTCTGGAATTCCAACAGGCCTTGGAACAACTAAAATGATACCTATCGATCCCGCTACTGCTTCACACCCCGAAAGCGGATGAGCAACTCCACTTGTACTTGGCAGTCTCGGAAATAGCGGTAAGTGGGATTCTAGTTCGAAAAGAACAAGGTACGCAATTCCCTGTTTATTATGTTAGTCGGATCTTAGGTGAGGTCAAAACCAGATATCCACACTTAGAAAAATTGGCGCTTGCTCTGATAAGCGCCTCTGGGAAATTAAAATTGTATTTCCAATGCCATCCAATATGTGTAGTAACTACCTATCCCCTTCGCAATATTTTGCGCAAACCCGAACTTTCGGGTCGATTAGACAAATGAGTCGTCGAGATCAGTGGGTACGATATCGAGTATCTACCCCGAACGGCCATCAAGTCTCAAATCTTGGCAGACTTCGTGGCCGACTTCACGCCTACCCTCGTACCCGAGGTCGAAAGAGAAGTGTTATTAAAATCGGGTACATCATTGGGGGTGTGGACCCTCTTCATAGACGGAGCTTCGAACGCGAAGGGTGCGGGCTAGGTATCGTTCTAAAACCACCCACATGTAATATTATTAGACAATCTATCAGGACTTCGAAATTAACTAACAATGAGGCCGAATATGAGGCCATGATTGCAGGTCTCGAGTTGGCTAAAATCTTGGGAGAAGAGGTCATCGAGGCCAAATGTGATTCCCTCCTCGTGATAAATCAAGTCAACAGGACTTTCGAAGTTCGAGAAGACCGAATGAAGAGGTACTTGGATAAGCTGCAGGTAACTCTACATCGATTTAAAGAGTGGACCTTACAACATGTACCCCGAGAACAGAACAACGAGGCCGACACGCTTGCGAACTATGGGTCATTGGTCGAAGATGATGAAATTAACTCGGCGACTCGTACAACTCTCGAGATCAGTGATCGAATATGGCCACGCTGAAATAAACTCTACAAGTCTGAATTGGGATTGGAGAAACAAGTACATAGGATACCTAAAGAACGGGAAGCTTCCATCTGATCCAAAGGATTCGAGATCTCTACCCACAAAGGCAGCATGGTTCACTTTGTTAGAGGACGGAACACTATTTAGAAGGACGTTCAATGGACCATTGGCAACATGCTTGGGATCAAGGGATACCGACTACGTCTTGCGGGAAATTCACGAAGGCACTTGTGGAAATCATTCCAGTGCTGAATCATTGGTTCACAAAGTTATCAGAGCAGGGTACTACTGGGTCGATATGGAGAAGGATACTAAGGAGTCCGTTCGAAAGTGTGACAAATCAAAGGTATGCGCCAATGATTCACTAGCCCAGAGAGCAACTCCACTCAGTCTTATCCCCTTGGCCGTTTATGAAAGGGAGAATGGACATCTTCGGCCCTCTCCCCTCGGCCCCAGGTAATGCTCAATTTATTTTATTTATGATTGAATATTTTTCTAAGTGGGTTGAAGCACATGCTTTCGAGAAAGTCAGATAAAAGGAAGTCATAGACTTCATTTGGGACCATATTATATGTCGATTCGGGATGCCTGCCGAGATTGTGTGTGATGATGAAAAGCAATTCATCGGCAACAAAATGAATAAATTTCTCGAGGATCACAATATCAAAAGAATTTTATCGACACTTTATCATCCCAGTGGGAACGGACAAGCCGAATCGACCAACAAAACCAGTATCCAAAATCTTAAGAAGAGACTGACCGACGCTAAAGGAAAGTGTAGAGAGATAATGCCCGAAGTTCTTTAGGCGTACTGCACAACATCAAATTCTAGTACGGGGGAAACACCATTATCTTTAGTCTATGGTGCCGAAGCTTTTATCCCGGTCGAGGTCGGGGAACCTATCCTTAGGTTCTGGTATGCAACAGAAGAATCGAATCACGAAGCTATGAATACGAGCCTAGAATTGTTGAACGAAAGACGCGAAGCGACCCTCGTTCGATTGGCCGCACAAAAATAGCAGATCGAAAGGTACGACAAACGTAGAGACAATCTTCGACATTTTAAAATCGAGGACTTGGTGCTAGTAAAATTCACCCTCAACACTCGAAATCTGTATGAAAAGGAAAACTGGGTCCAAATTGGGAGGGACCGTATCAAGTCCTTGCCATCATCGGAAAAGGATCCTACAAGCTCGGCACGCTGAACGACAAATAATTACCGAACAATTAGAATGTATCGCTCCTAAAACAATACTAATGCTAAGGTACGACCCTTCCATTTTCATTTATATTTCAAATTAACCATTGCAGGTGTTCCATCAGGAACGGTGATGGATTCTTCAACACGAAGCCTTTAGCTCTGAAAGCACGCGTTGCACTCTTTTTTCCTTAGACCGGTTTTATCCCAAATGGGTTTCCCGACGAGGTTTTTTAACGAGGAAACCATTGATCGTGCTAACTTAGAACAATTCAACAGTATCCGAGGCTTCTTTACAATTGACCTCAAATACTGGGGGGATTACCCTCGAATGTCAACTTTGTTGCAAGGAATTACTTCGTGACAACGGGGTCTTGATAGGTAAATTTTGTAAGGGCCAAACGGTCGAATGAACTGTGCCCATATAGGTTGCTCAATCCCTGACATAAAACATGGACGCATGTATAATCATCTATTAATAGAAGTATTTTTCCTTGCCTATATCTCATGCCTTAGAAAGTTTTCTACTTTACAATTTCATACTCTTGATTTATTGTGTAAACAAGCTTAAGGGACGATCATAACTGAAGTTCGAACAACTAACACCATACTCGGGGACTTCCGTCCGAAAAATAGACGAGATCGAATTATTAAAACTTCAAGATCATAAGACCTTAAAGTCAACCCTCGATTTTTATAGGCCACGGCCACCCCACTCGGGGACTAAACTTCGGGAAAGATCAAAGTGAAACGGGAAAATAAGCCCAAGAGGCAAGTCCCAAATTAAAAAGGCTACGGTCGAATTAACATGGTTCGGAGACGTCTGAATTCCGTAATAAAACAGGCTTTCGAATATTTTCATAAACCGGTTAAAAGGGCTACCCCCGGCAAAATTATAAAGGGCTTCGATAATATCAAGCCTTGAAAACTCTAATGAGTACAAAATTGTTTGAACTCTCAAACAATTCCTTATTTCATGCTAAGACATTACAACAAATATAAATGATAAAAAAGTTTCAAGCCGAAAAGGGGATAAAGCCATAATCATTCTTTAAACAAAGGCCATATCGGCCCAATACAAAATTCTAAGGGCTATTTTTTTGCTTTGAGTTCAAGAGATCGTCCTCGCTCAAATAAAACCTAAGGTTTACCTTACTTCGAGCCCGAGCAAGCACTCACTCGATCGTACAAACTATACTAGCTCGGTTTCGATCGAATTTCCTAAACCTCGAACCTATGAATACAATTTCATAAGGCATAAATGAAGCAAACATTTCATAAGGAATAAATGAAGTGAAATTTCACAAGACAAGAAACAAAGGTAAAAAGATCTTTATATATATCAAAAGTTATTTACAAGGGCAACGTGGCCCGACTGGAATTCTACACATAAAATTTAAAAAGTATCCTAAGTACTTAATCTTCTCGAGGAGAAACATCTTCACCTTCGGGGTCTTCTCCACTCTCGGACCCATTCATGATCCTGGAATCATCATCATCAGGAGAGGCCAATGCTTCGGCTTCGGCTTCAAGCTCTTTTGCATTTTCGATCTCGGCAGTGAGATCGAAGCCACGAGCGTGGATCTCCTCGAGAGTCTCCCTCAGATACTGGAACTTTACATGCTCGGAAACCCAATAAGATCGAACCTGAGCAACATAGGCAACTTCCTTTGTTAAAGCTTGAGCGGCTTCAGTGTCGGACCGGTAGACGGCCACAATTGCCTCAGCATTAGCGTTGGTCGTCTCATCCTCATATTTGGCCGTTGCAAGTTCCGTGACCAGCTTCTCTCGATCGGAGGTTGCTGAACCCAACCAAATCTGTAACTTCTCAATTTTCATGGCTTGCATCAAGTTCTTCTCTCTCATGCTTTGGAGTTGTCTTTCAGCCGGGATAGCTGAGCTTGAGCAGCCTCCTTTTCTAAGGCAAGACGGTCCATGTTTTTCTTCCATGCTATGGTCTCTTCCTTCACCGCATCCACTTCCTCACGGAGTTGCCCAATTATATCGAGCTTTTGTTGAACCTGTGAAATCAAACTATTATCCACCACGCTCGAATCGATGTCACTAACGTCTAAGATTGTTTTTACCTGCTCGGCCAGGTCAGTCTGTTCTTTATGAACCGCCTCTAGCTCAACACGAAGGCCCTTTATTTCCTCCTCTCTTTGCTCACTGACAAGTTTGAAGGCATTATTCTCATCAATAAGCCGTCGGACTTTGGCTTCATATCAACTCAACTCCCCTCGAGATCGAAAGAAAGCTTCGTGATGAAGCACTAAGGCCTATAAAATAGAAAATAAAGAGTTATACGAGAAGAGAAAAAACTCAAGTATAAAGATGGATATTGATAAAGGGAGTAAGGACTTACCCGGTTCAGAGCTTGTTGGGCCTCATTAAAGAGACAAGGCGCTCCCACCTCGTCCATCAGAGCTTGGTCTTCCTCCATAACCAAACTCTGAAGATAACTAGCCACCCCTACGGGGGCTGAAAAAACTCGTGCATCCTCCGGGACTAATCATTCATTTGCAGCCTGGATCAACACTTGGGGCCGGGAACAAGCTGGTCAATCTGAAACTCGAGGAAGTTTCACCGAGTCCTTCATCGGTACCTCCAAGTCACTCAGGCCAACGGAATCATCCACCCCAACAAAATAACCACGGAAAAGGTCATCCCCTCCATGTTCTCCTTCTACGTAAGGAGTCTTCATGGCCCGAGCCTCCCGAATCATTTATTCGGAGAATGAAGGAAACGACGGGGAGTCTCCAATCTCTTTGCCCCAGGTCGATACTTTGGGGCACTCTCTCTGTCTCGAGGAATCTCAAGCACGTCCATCACATCAGCGTCCACCACCTCCTCAGAGGCCTTCTGCTCTCATCTCGAGGTGAGGCACCTTCGGCCTTACCCGACTTGGGGACTTTGACCAAGTCTTATCCCGAGGTCCCATCAGCTCGGGGCAGAATATTTTTGACTCCTACTGACTTAGTGGCCTTTTTGAGCCTCGGTATTTGTCCTTACTCGGGCCACCAGAACGGAATCGTCTTTTTTTTTTCTTCTTCTTCTTCCTCTTCCCTTAAAAGTTGGATTGACTCCACAGATAGGGGATGATGTCACGACCCAAACCTATGGGCCACAACGAGGACCCGGTACCTTACTCAACCGAGTACCAATGTAACGTATCTTTCATGTCATACTTATCATATATAACTGAGCAGGAAGGCTGCCATGAGATAAGTAGAATACAAATGTGATACCAACTTATACATAAGACATACGGGCCTATAAGACAAAAATAACCACTTGTATACTGAACATAGGCCGACAAGTCCATACAATCTTTTACGTACATGACATCTGTCTACAAGCCTCTAAGAACATGTAATTTTCATAAAGGTCAGGACAGGGGCCCGCCATACCAAACGATACACGTCTAAATCATACTAACCAAACAAGCAACTCCGAAGCAAATGGAGCACACCAATATCTTTCGCTGAGCTGATAGCCTATTGGAGGGATCTCGACCTGTCTATCGGGACCTGTGGGCATGAAACGCAACGTCCCCAGGCAAAAGGGACGTCAGTACGAATAATGTACCGAGTATGTAAGGCACATAAATAAGTACATAAGAGACATGGAAGAAATATAGAGCATATGACTCAACCTGTAAACCTGAATAGCTTTGTAAATCATAAATTAATTTTAGCGTCATGCATATACATATGAATGTCATGTTGTGCAAAGGTACATGTTTCATAAAATCATCAGCCTCTGAAGGCATCCCATCATATCATATCGGTCACTGTGGGCAAAATCATCATCGTAAACCAATTGATCAGGTGGTGGTGCGTATATGACGCCATAACCTTTCCCATATCCCATATATATATATATATATATATATATATATATATATATATATATATATATATATATATATATATATA
>MDKI01253838.1:0-23458 GCA_005239505.1 Nicotiana paniculata
GAAAACACCTGGCTCAAAAGGTGAAAAAATCACGACCTACTTCCCAGTAGGATTTTCCCAAACCCTTCACTATATCAATGAGCCAAACAACATTTACAAAATAAACTCTTTCGCAAACCTAAGGAATAACTCTAACCCTTTGTGGCAAACTAGCCTCTAGCTATTTGCGACAAACTTCAAGTTAACTCTAACTTGAACAGTGTGTACCTATTACAATTGCTTCTAGATAAAGTTGAAAGATACAATATGTAATCACCCACTACAAACAACTAGACTCAATAGAAAACAGATGAAACTGGTTCTTCTAGTTGGTTCAAGTAGCTTTTGTATCGCATAAGAATTCTGCTACCAAATTTGATATATATATATATATATATATATATATATATATATAGTATAATATTTGATATATTTCCGACCGAAATCAGTCGGAAATCCAAAAAAAACTTAATAAATAATTGTTTTTGTACATTAGATATAAGTCTGACCAAATATTTGACCAATTTCCGATCTATTTTCAACAAATAGTTATTGAAAATAATTATTTGGTAAATAATTATTCAGTCGGAAATTTCGTATCTTTTTAGTAAATAATTATTTATCGTACATTATACAATTGTTTGACCAATTTTCGATCGAAATCGGTCGGAAACTTTTTTTTTGTTGTCATGCAATTTTTGTTGACTTTTGCGACCAACTACTATTATTTCCGACAGATTTCGGTCGGAAATTTTTTCAGACCGATTTTGGTCGTTAACTCTTGGACGGAAATCACCTGATTTCTAGTATTGTCAATTCTACGAGAGTTAACTCAAAAAAATAAATTTAAATCATCTATAACATATCTCTAAATTGATTATGAAGCAATATATAAATGAGAATTATGTAGGAAATTGATTCTTAATAATATTTAATTTTCTTTTGACCAATCAATTGCAATTAGGAATAGTACTACCGGACCAGAGTGCAATTACTTGGTTTTACCATGCGTATATTTGTGTTATGTATAAAAAAAAATAGACCATTTTTATTTAGTAAACTTAATTTATTATTCTTTCATAAATGTAATTAGATCTACGTGCCTTGCACGTAGCATATAGACTATCTCTATCTATCTATCTATCTATTCTATATCTATCAATATATACAATATTAAAAGCATGAAGATCCTTAGCGAAATATCGTTCGCTTTTTTTACCCTTTAAAAATATATTTTACATTGGATAAAATTGTTAAATCAAAAAACTTTCCTTATATTTAGGAGTTCAAAAATAAAATACAATCTAATATAATTTAGTGTTTGATATCTTCTCCCAATAAGGATACAATATATTAAGACATAAAAGAATACAAAAATAGTAGGAGGAAAGATTTTGTTGGTTTCCAACAAGGAAACTTCACGTTTTATGTGGTATTTTATTTTCCTTGTCCTTGTTCAATCATAAATACCAATTTTGCCTTTATTTTCCTTTCATATGATTATTTGTTGCTTTTAAAATATAAATCATAAGTATTTTCTTAGAAGCTTGGTTGTTAAATTCGTTAAGATTTACTACGGAATTAGGGTTTGAAATAGTAATTATTGTTAATGCATAAATTATCATAATTTAATTTAAAAAATGCCTAAATTATCTCAATGCATATGTTAAAATAAATAAATGGAAAAAGACTTTTATTTTATGGTAAAACATAAATTAATATTATTACTAAGAAAGTTTGTTACATAATTTAATGTAACGACCCGGTCGGTGGATACGTAGAACCTGCATTATAATTACTGTTCTTGACTTGTCATAGGTTGGTTATACTGTTACTGATGTGTTAGAGTTGGTAGGCTTGAAATCGGAATGGTTGTACTGATAGTTTAGTCTCTTAGTCTTTAAGAATAGCTTTAAAGTTGGAAAAGTCAACTGAGAGTTGACTTATCGGAAACGACCTCAGAATGCAGATTTTATGGCTCAGATAGCTTCGTTAGGTGATTCGGGACTTAGGAGTGTGTTCGGAATATTTTTGTGATGTCCGGTTTAGAATTAGGCTTGAATTGGCGAAAGTTAAATTTTGGTGATTTCCGGTCGGCAGTGAAAAATAGGCTATCATGGTCGGAATGGAATTCCGAAAGTTGGAACACGTTCATAATGTCATTTTGGATATGTTTGCAAATTTCAGGTCAATCGGAGTTGTTTTGGATAGTTTTTGCATCATTGGAGGATTTTAGAAATTTCAAAGTTCTTAGGCTTGAATTTGATGTGATTTTGGTGTTTTGATATTATTTTTAGTGTTTCGGGAGTGCAACTAAGTTTGAATGATCATATATGAGGTGTTGGTATGTTTGGTTGGGGTCCCGAAGGGCTCGGGATTGATTTCGGGGGATTAACAGGAGTTTTAAAGTTAGTAAAATGCAGCTTCAGCCGCTGGTGTTGGTGTGAGCGCACCTGCGAATGTGTGACCGCAGTGCGGGCCCACAGAAGCGAGAAAAGCTCCGCATATGCGGAATTTGAGAGGCCAGTAGAGGTACGCAGCTGCAGGAGGAGGATCGCACCTGCGAAGTCGCAGGTGCGGAAGGTGATTCGTAGGTGCGGAGTTAGGCAGTTTAGTGAAAAGTCATAGGTACGGTTGTTGACGGCAAGTGCGGTCTCGCAGGTGCGGAATTCCTAGGCAGAAAGTATAAATTGAAACCCTTCGTGACCATTAGACCTTTTAACACTATCTTTGAACGGGAAGAAGCTCTTGAGGCGATTTTGAAGAGGGAAAATCAGTGTTCGTCATAGAGGTAAGTGTTTTGATCATTAAAACTCGTTTATGGGTGATTATAGAACACAATCTCAGCAATTAATTCTTGAAAATCAGTAGAAAGAGGAGGTTTAGGGCTTGAGATTTATGAGACCTTTAGGGATTGATTTGAGGGGTCAAACGAACTCCGATTTTAGTGTTCTTTATATGTACGGACTAGTGAGATGATAAAGAACAGCTTGGTATAAAAATTTCTGAGTTTCGGGACGCGGGCCTGGTCGGGTTTTGACTAATTTCGGGTTTTGAGCTAAATTTGGTACTTTTAAATTGGAATTCATTCCTTGAGCATAATTTGATGATAACACTCTGAACTTGGTAGATTTGGAGCACTCAGAGGCCGGATTTAGAGGCAAAGACACTGTGGAATAGTATTTTAGCCGGTTTTGAGGTAAGTAACGTTTCCAAAACTGGTTATGAGGGTTCGAAACCACGAGGTAAATGATTTATGACTATTGTTGAGGTGACACACATGCCAAGTGATGGGAGTGAGGGCGTGCACCGGGTATTTATGGCCTGGCTTATCCCATGGGACCGCTTAGTGATTATTCCATGATGATATTTGTGCTTCTATTAATGTGGTAATTGTGAACATGTTAGAAATCATGTTAAGCATAAATGCTAGGCTTCATGCCGAAAATGCTAAGACCCGAGTGGTCGTATATTACTGTCTCATTTTGTGATTATTTGACGTCATATACGCAGTCCTGTTATAGCATATCACTTCATATCTCAGTCTCAGTATTGTTAATTACATGCATACTTATTATTGTTTCGGGCTGATGGAGGCATTTGTGATCCATGTGAGTGAGACTGAAGAGTAATGACTAAGTGAGGTCGAGAGTCTGTTATTGAGACAGGTATGAGAATGGACTGAACACTGCAGCGATATTTAAATCATGCCTTCGTTGGCTTGATATGGCGCTTGGGCCACTAGGACCCCTCCGGAGTCTTTACACCCCAGTGAGCGCATTGATATTGAAAGATGGATTTTCCCTGGGCATGGATCGTGTCCGAAATGGATGCTATGTGAGGGATGGATCGTCCCTGGACATGGATCTTGTCCGAGTGTTGTATTCCGGAGATGGGCTTTGTCCGTGGGGCTGAATTGGACTTTTTCCTCAGTACGGAGTGACTACGACTGCATATTCCGGGATGGAACTTCCCTGGGCCTGAGAGCCATATATAGTACCGAGTGGACTTCTGTGGGACAGTTGTGAGCACTATTTGCATATCCACACTGGTTTCATACATATATTTTTATGATGACATGGAGAGTATACTGGCATACTTGGCATATTTACTCATCCTGATAAAGTGTTAGCATGTCTAAATTCTGTATATTGTTTATTATTAAATTTTGAGGTTTTGTCCGTCACTACTTCTCAGCCCATAGTTTGGGTTCGTTACTTCTGAGTTGGTGTATTTAAGTATCCCACCTGCACCTTGTGTGCAGATCCAGGTACACTGGGACCCAGTAGTGGATATTGAGCAGCGGTTAGAGTTTTCATTGGAGTTGTCGAGGTAGCAGCTGGCGATCGTGACCTCGTCTTCTCTTCCTTACTCCACCTGTTGCACTTATTTTGAGACTATGTTGTCTATTTCTTCATTCTTTATTTTTTTATATAGTAGCTCATGATTGAGTGACACCGGATCTGGGGTTGGAGGTTTAAATTTAGTTCTTCAAATATTTTTTTAACCTTTAGATTCTTAGTATTATTAATAAATTCGTTTAAAAATCACATTTTTACTGGAAATGGAATTTATCTTAGTTAAAAAGGGAGGCTTGCCTAGTTCCACGACATGCGCCATCACGACTCCGAAATTGGGTTGTGACATTTAACTTTACAAAACAAATATTAGTTAGTAAATTCATCTTGTAGCTAACAGGATTTTTTATAATATATAACTGATTCTGTCACTAAGTAGGGATAAATTTTATTATTTAACTACATAATTATCTATCGCTAATTTTTCTTGTCTTTTGTAGCTAACTTATCTTAGTATACATGGTACCGAGATGACTATTTTGATACAAAATTGATATATAAAAGAATGAGATACATAATAACACTAAACTTTCAAGATTATCTTGGTTGTTTTCATGCTTAGATAAGACATCCGTTATTTGTTTTTGACTAAGTAGGCTTAACATTTGTCAAATTCAAGAGCTTATATTAAATCCTCCCTTATTCGGGTGTCACGACCCGGTTTACCTTCCGAAGGTGTCGTTACTGCACCTAGTCTCTACGACTAGGTAAGCCTACTATAAAGGGAAACATTGAAACGAAACACAGGAAATAAAGGGGATGTGATGACCCAAGAGGTCATTTAATTAATTTAGACTCTGTTCCAAGCTTAATAGCCCTAAAAAAAATCTAATTTTAAATACCTCAATTTGCGGGCACATTCCGGGCGTGAAACTGGAAAGCTTTTATGTGAATATATGAGAAATAGTGATTTCTAGAATTTAAATTTGATTATAGTTGACCAACTTTTGAGAAAACGGACCCGAATCAGTTTTCCGACGATCCAGGGAGGTACGCAGTAAAATATGGGACTCGGGTGTATGCCAGGAAATGAATTCCTAGATCTCAAGTCTTAGAAATCAATTTTTGAAAGAAATTATTTTGCTGAAATAATTATTGAATAACTAAAAGAATTAATATTTGAAATCATTGGTATCGGGCCCGTATTCTGGTTTCGGAGCCCGGTAAAAGTTTGTTATGATGTTTAAAGGTTAACTGTGAAATTTGGTGAAAAATGGAGTTTGTTTGACGTGATTAGGACATCCGGTTGAAACGTTATGATTTATAAGAGTTCTTGATGAAAATGATCGATTTTGAGGTTTAATTCATAGTTTTACATGTTATTTTCATGATTTGATCGCACGAGCAAGTCCGTATGATGTTTTTGGACTTGCGTGCATGTTTTGTTTAGATCCCCGAGGGCTCGGGTGATTTTAGGATTGGCCACAGGATGTTTTTACACTTTAAAGATTGCTGGTTTTTCTGCTGTCAATGCACAACACTTTTGTGCATTGCGTTCGCACCCCTTTGAACGCGAACGCATCCGGTAAAAATGCTGGGGGTCATTTTGTTCTATGCGAAGCCCCCCTCCCCCCCCCCCCAGATGCGTACGCATAGAATTAGTGGGCCTGGGGGAGTGAACCTGGATCTCCTCTATACGAACGCGTCCCAGAGGGTGCGAACGCATAGGCCATCAGGCCTGGGCCCTACGCGAACGCAGCCCCTCCCATGCGAACGCATAGCCATAATACCCTGTCGTATAGATACAATGTAAAAACGGGCAGAACCCTTTCTTCTTCATATTTTCGAACCCCACAACCCTAGGAATGATTTTCTTCACCAAATATCATCTCCAAGTCATAGGTAATCAATTCTAAACTTCACTTTTTCAATTCCTTATTGTTTTTCAACACTTTTAAATCGAAAACTAACAATTTTTATGGTAAAAATTGAGGGTTTGGGTAGAATTAGGGAATTTTGTAAAAATCAAATTTTTACCTCGATTGAGGTCAGATTTCGAAACTAATTGTATAGTTGGGTTCGTGGGTGAATAGGTGAATGTAATTTGTTCCGAACCCAGAGTTTAGACCAAGCGAGCCCGGGGTCAGGTTTTCACTTATTTTGATAAAATTTAGGAAAAATTATGTTTTTCAATAAAGTTAGTTTCTTTAGCATTAATTGATGATATTGAGTTAATTATGATTAGATTTGATCAATTTAGAGCAAGATTATAAAGTTAGTTTCTTTAGCATTAATTGATGATATTGAGTTAATTATGATTAGATTCGAGCAAGATTCTAAAGGAAAAACTATAATTGAGCAGTGAGTGGCCTACGAAAATGAGGTAAATGTTTGGTCTACCTTTGACTTGAGGAAATAGGAATCTCCACTTGTTTGCTATGTGAAATGCATGTGTGTGGTGTATATGTGAGGTGACGAGTATCTATACACCACCAAATTGCATGTTAAACATGATCCCTTTTCCCGTTCCTAACTTAATTTATTCTTGTCTTAATTGTTCTATGTTCATTATTGTTTCTATAACTACTTGGCGTTGTTATTTTGTTGTTATATATTGTTGTGGTTATTTTGGAAAGAGTATTGGTTGATTAGCTGGTTCCCTTTTGGTATAAAATGGTTGAGCGGTTTGGCATTATTTTTACTAGATATATATATATATATATATATATATATGCTTATTTATGTTCCTGTTGGTTTCACGGTTGACAGGATATTGATGAAGTTATGACAAAAATACAGTTTCTTATTTATAATTGTTGAGACAAAAATATTGTGAAAGACTTGGCCTAAATTGTGAAATTTATGAATAAATTGATATGAGATGTTTGCTGGGAGCGGGTTGCACGCTGCAACAAAGAGTGGTAAGGGTGGACAGGTGGGATCGGGTTGCACGCTGCAACATGAGTAATAAGGGTGATATATTTAGGGAGGAGCAATAAGGGTGGACAGGTGGGAACGAGTTGCACGCCTCAACAAGGAGAAATAAGGGAGGACATTTATATTTTTACTGAATTTCAAAGAAAATAAAGATCTGAAAGGCTTAAATGTTTATTTTACTATTCTTCATATTTTTCAGACTATTATTATTTAAAGTGTAAAGTTTGGAAACTTGGAAATTATGTGAGAATTGGTTATAGGTGAGGCCTGGGAAAAGGCGACTGAGTTATTTTATTGTTGTTGCAGTACTTAATTATTTGTTTAGATTTTCTTCTTGCTTTATATATTATTGGCACAGGTTATATTGCTAAAGCCCCGCCGTAGCCTCGTCACTACTTCGTCGAGGTTAGGCTCGGCACTTATTCAGTACATAGGGTTGGTTGTACTGATACTACACTCTGCAGTCTTTTGTGCAGATCCAGGTACCGGCCAGCTGTAGAGATATTTAGAGCGACTATTCATTTATTCGGAGATACGAGGTATATCTGCCGGCGTTCGCAGATCCCGAAGGTCTTCTATTATTTTAATAAACGTTGTTTTATTATATTCACAATTACATTATTTCTTCCAACCAAGTACTTGTAGTATTCTTTAGTAGTTCGTGAATTGTAACACCAGACTCTAGGGTAGTTTTTTGATTTATCTATATAATTATTTCGTGGCTCGGTTTAGTCAATTGTTTATTATCTTATATTGTGAATTATATTTAAAGCCATTAGATTAAGTATTAATTTAAAATTGTTTTATCCCGTTTAAATGGTTAATTAAAGGAAATAGTTAAGCGAACTCTAACATTGGCTTGCGTAGCAAGTGTGGTGTTAGGCGCCATCACGATCCCTAAGGTTGGGAATTTGGGTCGTGACAAGTTGGTATCAGAGCACTAGGTTTCTTAGGTCTCACAATTCACGAACAAGCTTAGTATATTCTGAAAGATTGGTATGGAGATGCCTTTACTTATCTTTAGGAGGCTATTGAGTTAGGAAAAACCTCCATTTTTATTTCTACTCTATCGTGCGATTCTTGTATCCCAAATACTGATTAGATTCTTCTATTATCTCGTAGATGGCGAGAACACGTGCTTCATCTTCCACTGGCCAGCATTCTGGTCCTCCAGCAGCAGCATCTCTTACTAGGGAAGAGTCCGAGGTAGGGGCAGGACTCAGCCCATTGCTCAGGTAGCAGCCCAGCTGCGGAACCCAAAATTGAGATTGATGAGGGGGTTCCGGCTCAGACTGTTCCAGTGGGACCAGCTCAGGTTCCCGAGGGGTTTATTGCTACCCTGGTTCTTCAGGATGCTTTGGTCCGTTTAGTGGGCTTGATGGAGAGTGTGGCCCAGATGGGCACATTCCCTGTTGCAGCAGCCATATCTCAGGCTGGAGAAGGGGTCCAGACTCTTGCTACCCACTCTCCAGTCCAGACTACTCCTCAGGTTCAGACCCCAATAGGCAATCCCATTGGGGTAATTCAGCCAGTTGCAGCAGTGCCATGCGTTAATGGGGCAGCTATGTCTACCGATGCTTTAAGGAGGTTGGACAGGTTCATTAAGTTATTTCCTGTTCACTTCAGTGGTGCTACTTCAGAGAACCCTCAAGAACATATGGATAGTTGTTATGAGGTGTTGCGAAATATGGATATTTTGGAGACAAATGGGGTCGATTTTACTGCTTTTCAGATGACTGGTTCCACCAAGAAATGGTGGAGGGACGTTCTGTTGACTGGACCAGTTGGATCACCTGCTCTGACTTGGGATCAGTTCTCTCATCTATTTTTGGAGAAGTTCTTGCCTCTTACTACTCGAGAGGATAAGCGTCGTCAGTTTGAGTGACTTCAGAAGGGCAGCATGACAGCGACCCACTATGAAACTCGTTTTATGGATTTAGCTAGACATGCCATTCTTTTATTGCACACAGAGAGGTTGCAGATGGCTAAGGAGACAGGGACCGAGATTTCTCTTCAGGATGCAGCTAATATAGCTAGGAGGGTTGAGTCAGTTCTTGGGATAGGAGGTCAAGGGTAAGACAAGAGACCTCGCCATTTCGGTAGTTTCAGTGGTGCCTCATCTGGAGGCGGGACTTCATTTAGCAGAGGCCATTCTTCCAGGACTTTCCATTCAGCACTACAGGTTTCACATGGTACTTCATAGGGTCGTGGTTCTTATGTTCCTCCTTCTGCTCAGCCAGTCTACAATGCTCCTTCACCTCCGATTAGAGCAGCTCCTCTACAGAGTTATTATCATGGTCAACCAGTTCGTCAGGGTCAGTCCTAATATCAAGAGGGATGTTTTGAGTGTGGTGAATATGGGCATAGTCAAAGAGCTTGTCCGAGGTTTCTGAGTAATCAGCATTAGTACCGGGGTTCTTATGCCATAGCTCCGGCACCAGCTGCAGCACCACCTGCCCAGCCAGCAAGGGATATGGGTCAGGTAGTTAGAGGTAGAGGCCATAATGTTAGAGGTGGAGGACAGATAGCTAGAGGTGGAGATCAGCATGCTAGAGGTGGAGGTCTTCCTAGAGATGTGGTTTAGGGTGGCGGGGCCCAGCCTCGACTATATGCATTTCCAGTCAGGCCCGAGGCAGAGTCCTCCGACGCTATTATTACAGGTATCATCTCAGTTTGTGATAGAGCTGCTTTAGTTTAGTTTGATCCGGGGTCTACTTACTCGTATGTTTCATCCTATTTTGCCTCGTATTTGAATGTGCCCCATAATCCCTCGAGTGTTCCTGTTTTTGAGTCTAAACCAGTGGGGGATGCTATCGTGGTAGATCGAGTATACCGTTCGCGCGTGGTAGTCATAGAAAATCTTGAAACTAGTGTGGATATTTTACTTCTAGACATGGTTGATTTTGATGTTATATTGGACATGGATTGGTTGTCGCCCTATTATGCATCATAGACTGCCACTTCAAGACAGTTACTTTAGCATTGCCGGCGTTGCCTCGATTAGAATGTCAAGGGACCTTTGGTCATTCTCCCAGCCGGGTAATTTCATATGCTAAGGCTCGCCGCATGGTGGAGAAAGGGTGTTTAGCTTATTTGGCTCATATTCGTGATTCTGATGCCGAGGTTTCTTCTATATAGTCAGTTCCTACCGTGCGTGAGTTTGCTGAGGTATTCCCTGCCGATCTGCCGGGTATGCCACCCGACAGGGATATTGATTTTTGTATTGATGTGGCTCCGGGCACTCAGCCCATTTCCATTCCTCCATATCGGATGGCCCCACCAGAATTGAAAGAATTAAGAATAGTTGCAAGACTTCCTAGATTAGGGTTTCATAAGACCCAGTGTCTCGCCTTGGGGTGCACCGATTTTGTTTGTAAAGAAGGAAGATGGGTCAATGATAATGTCTATAGATTACCGGTAGCTAAATAAAGTCACTATAAAAAAATAAGTATTCGTTGCCGAGGATTGACGACCTATTTGATCAGCTTCAGGGTGCTAGAGTATTTTCGAAAATTGATTTGAGGTCAGGCTATCATCAGCTGAAGATTAGGGCATCCGATATTCCTAAGACAGCCTTTCGGACGAGGTATGGGCATTATAAATTTTTGGTT
The DNA here is from genome assembly GCA_005239505.1 of Nicotiana paniculata. Taxonomy (NCBI): domain Eukaryota; kingdom Viridiplantae; phylum Streptophyta; class Magnoliopsida; order Solanales; family Solanaceae; genus Nicotiana; species Nicotiana paniculata. The sequence continues at coordinate 10,826 of MDKI01253838.1, forward strand.
ATGTCTTTTGGGCTGACTAATGCTCCAGCAGCCTTTATAGATTTGATGAATCGGGTTTTCAAGCCCCATCTTGACTCTTTCGTGATCGTGTTCATTGATCACATTCTTATATACTCCCGCAGTCGGGAAGAGCATGAGCAACACCTCCGTATAGCATTCCAGACTTTGAGAGATAATCAGTTGTATGCCAAGTTTTCTTGTCACGACCCAATTTCCCCTACGTTGGGTATCGTGACGGCACCTAGTCTTAAGGACTAGGTAAGCCTGTCATTATTAAACATTGATCATAATACAATAATTAATTAAGTGTTTCCTTTTTAAAATAAGTCTCTACACCTTACACATCTTCCCAAAACCCGGTAAGTACAAGTCATAAGCTTTACAAAAATTACACTAGAATTCCTAAATACCACTGTTTAGGAACAAGTACAACAGTGTATAAGCAAAATAAGACGATGACTTCGAAGCCCGCGAACATTGTGGCGGTTTTACCTTGAGTCTCCACAACAGCAACCGCGCTACTAACTATCGATCGACCGGCTATGCAAAACCTGGAATCTGCACAAAAAATGTGCAGAAGTAGAGTATGAGCACACCGCAACGGTGCCCAGTAAGTATCAAGGCTAACCTCGGTGAAGTAGTGACAAGGACTAGTCAAGACACCCAATGGTCTAATAAATCAAACAGGAGTAAATATAGAAAATGATGGAATATGACCTATGTACAAAGATTACACAATATAATTAACTACATAACAATGCAATGCGGGGGAAAACCAATAATAAATCGACGGAATATCATAATATTACACAGAAAAATGGACGGAAACAGAGAAAAAAAAAATCAAAACCCACAATATAGTAAGAACAAGTAATAAGTCAGCACTGCAATAATCTCCACCTCTGACCATAGCAAACAACTCTAAAAATTTAATCAAACCTTTTCGTATAAGCTTTCACCCGCCAGTTTATATTAAGGATTTTAAATATATTCGTTTCAAAATAGAAAACTTCTTTTGAAAGGTATCTCCTCTGAATACGTATATATACTTTACAGAAGGAAAGTCTTTAGATGTAATTTCTTCAAGATAAGCGTTTTTAAAATATCCTTTCCCAATAAATGTATTTTGAACTTAATTTCCGATAGAACAAGTGCACGACATCATCCTTCGTGCTTCTACTCTCGTCCTTACCATAGGAATCGACAGATACGACACGTAAATTAAGCAAGTAAAAGGCATGGACAGTGCAACAACAATTGAGATAAAAGTCAAGTACATGACAATAACAATAAGTCACACCAAATATGTAAGTACAACAATAACAGCTCGAAGTAAAGGCACAATGTACACACGGGAAACAAATATCACATCATAATGCATGTCCTTCATCCTCACCTACACGGAAACACCCTTCGTGCCATGAACTCACAATAATATGGCACGGAATCACCCTTCGTGGATTAGCACTCAATCCAATATCACGCACGACATCACCCTTCGTGCTTTTACTCTCAATAATATGGCATGGCATCACCCTTCCTGCTTTTAATTTCAATAATATGGCACGACATCAACCTTCGTGCTTTTACTCTCAATAATATGGCATGGCGTCACCCTTCCTGCTTTTAATTTCAATAATATGGCACGACATCAACCTTCGTGCTTTTACTCTCAATAATATGGCACGACATTACCCTTCGTGCTTTTAATTTCGATAATATGGCACGGCATCAACCTTCGTGCTTTATACTCTTTCCTCACATGATAATGAATATAGACAATGGCACGACATCACCCTTCATGATTTACACTCTTTCTCACCCAAACAAATGAAATGATAGCATTCAGACAAAGGAATCAACAACATAAACAATAATAGAAACCATACTATCCCGGCAAGGGAGTCAACAATTGAAACAATATCATCAGCAACATGAAGAATAATAGAAATCATATTGTCCCGGCAAGGGAGTCAACAATGGAAAAAATATCATCCTGGCAAGGGAAACATATATAACCAATCATGCTTAATTAATTAGCTTCACAAAATAAATCCCAACTTGAATCATTGCTCCGCAATAGGAAATGCCAAGAAAATACCATCAACATGCATAATCATCAAGTTAGGACTAGGTAGTGCTTAGTGAAAGATCATATCAATCACAATATACGACCCGCGGGCATGCTTGACACCAACATATAGTACTCCAATTACTGCTAAACAATTATAGGACGAGGTAATACAAATTTTAGCTAAGTAAGTAGTTTATGAAAAAAATATAGCATGATGATAGAAGAGGTAAAATCTTCATTCAAGTCAATTAAGATCAAGTAAACAACAAAGGAAATCTAAAAGCAAGTAATTCTAATTTAAGCAGGAAGAGATGAAACTAGCAATTAGGAACTCAGTCATAGCAATTACAACTTTATACATAGAGGATATAAGGACCTAAGAATCCTAAAAGGCCAACCTTCTACAAATAAGTCCGAGTACGCACTCGTCACCTCGCGTACGCGGGCTACAATCAACATAGAAGACTCAAATCTTAAGGGGTAGTTCCCCGACAGAAGGTTAGGTAAGATACTTACCTCAAAGACGACAACTCGGTACTCTAAAATGGACTTCTCGAGCAAAAAGACCTCTGGATGGCTCAGAATCAACTAAAACAACTTCAAAGTACACATAAATCGTATAAGGAACTATCCCAAATAATAAAGTTTCAACCTTTACAAAATTATAAAAATCAACCCAAAAGTCGACCCCTAGGCCCGTACCTCGGAACCCGCCAAATTTTATAAAAATCTGAGTACCCATTCTGATACGAATTCAACCATACAAATTTTTTCAAATTCCTATATCATTTGGTCCCTTAAATCATGATTTTTTCAATTTAGGAATTTCCTTTCAAAATGCACATTTTCCTCAACCCAAAACACATATTAAATGATAAAAACAAGGACTAATTCATGGAATATATTTAATTCTAGTGGAAGAACACTTACCCATTCGATTTGTGTGAAAAACCCTCAAAGAATCGCCAAGAACCGAGCTCTAGAAGTTAAAATGTGATAAAAATGGCTTAACCCTCCATTTTGATTATATTCTATCTGTCGAGAATTTAAAGCATTGCGATCGCGGACGAGAAGATGCGATCGCGTAGAAGAAAAAGGTTACTGGCCAAAAGGTGCTAGCGATCGTAAAGGAATCTATGCGATCGCATATAAGGAAATAGAAATTGCAAAAATGCGCACAGTGCGTTCACGTGTTCATGTTTGCGATCGCGGAGAAGGAATTATCTGCTTCCAAATGCTGCACTATGCGATCGCGAAGTATGGGATGCGATCGTATTGAAGGAATTTATTTGACGCCCAAATGAAAGAGCTATGCGAATGCTAGGGTGGAAGTGCGAACGCATTGAAGGAAAAACTGGGGGGTGGGTCGCAGAACACTATGCGACCGCGTTTGCTTCTATGCGATGGCATAAAAGGAAACCAGAAGATTGACTCAACAGAAATTTAAGGGAAATTGACCCGAAGCCCATCCAAAACACACCCGAGACGCTCGGGACCCCGTCCAACCTCACACACAAGTCATATAACCTAAGACGTACTCGTTCGAGGTTTCAAATCACATGAAACAACATCAATATGACGAATCAAACCAAAAATCAAATTTATGAATTTCCAAATCTTCAAATATCAAAAATCGTGCCGAAACCTATCAATTCAACCCGGAATGACGTGAAATTTTGCAGACAAGTCACAAATAACACAATGGTGTTTAACCAAAGAATTAGATCCTTTGACAAAATCTATTTCTAGGATGAACACGGGTTACTGATAATCAAGGAAATAATATTAAAATAAAGAGAAACGAGTAATAGGCAATATTGCCGAAATATAGAAAAGCAAAGTAGATTGTATTCGAAAATCAGATGTCCTTACAAGTTATAATTCCTTCCTTTATATAGGAGTTTTCTCAATATAATGTTTGGTTCTTACAATAATTGCTCATTAATGACTAATTATTGCATTAATGAAGCGTTACCAAGGGCAAATGTAATTGTTATGTGAAGGTTACACGTATGGGATTTTTATTGGGGATTCCTGAATCTATCTGTAATTCTTTCTAGATTCACTCTGACCGTATCCCTTCCTTGTCTCGATTAGAGCGAGTTTCCCATGGCTGATGAGCTCGAGGGTTTATTGAATCGTGCCTCTTTGTTCTGAACCTCTTCAAAAGAATCACATCCAGTTGTTGCTCATTAATGACTAATTATTGCATTAATCCAGCTGTTACCAATACACATAGTCCCCCACTTACCATATATTTATCGATTAATATTTGGTAAGTGGATATTCATTTATGGCTGGAATATTTTTCCACCGCGTTTCCTCGAAACATTGCATCTTTTTATGAACATATGCGTCGTTTGTCACTTCCATTTAATGCTCATACCTTGTGTCCTTCTCGGATTGGTTCTACATTTACTCGGCAACTGTTAGGTCTTTTTGCAGCTGCATCAATCCCGAAGTGACACCTTTAATTATGACTTTTCATCATTATTTTTCCATTTTTTGACGGTCGTCTTGAAGTATAAATACATTTCTTCCTTTCTTTACTTTCACGAAACATTCTATAACTTGTCTCCTTTATTTGTATAGAATTTTTCATTGCATTTGTAAACATGCCTTCATGAAATCAGCCTAAAAGAATAATAGATGTGGAAAACTTAAGACCTTCTTCTTGCCCCGACTAGGAGTCGGAGGGGTAGTAGATTGAGGAGTTTAGCATCCACTCCTTCCAGAGGTTCTTCTTCCTCTCATATAATTTCTCCTCCTTCCACTAGGTCTTTAGTTTCTCCTAGGGCTAAGTCTTCTCGTTCTTCATCTTGAGGTAAAGACGATCATCTTCGTGAACCTAAAGTTGATGAAATTATTCCCGCTGAATTTGTCTTTACTAGGGAAAACCCAGTTCTTGTAGACCAGTCTTCTTCTTTAGAAAGTGCTGAGAGGTATTCAACCCTTATTACTGAGGGCCATATTTCCCTGGTTCGTAGGGATTTTTCTTCGAGGTCTGATTTCCCTATTTATGTTCCGAACGGTAATCAAAGAATAACGTCTTATAAGACGAGTTATTCTTTTGTTTATACGTATACTTTACCACTAGGGTTTAGACCTCCCATTGATCCAGCCATAATCGATTTATGTCATTTCTTCGATATTTGTTTGGACAAGTTGGTCCGCTTGTGTGTAAAGTGGTCACATGTCTTAGGAGTTTAGCTTCCTTAGCCTCAGTTCCTTTTACTTTCAACTATCTTATTCATCTTTACTCCCCTGTCCTGTTTCGTCAAGGGGTTTTTACTCTGGCTGCTCAAAGTAAGAGAGTGTTGGTAACCCCTGATGATGACAAGGACAGAGGTTTGTACTTCCGGTATGTCGCTGTTCCCACTGCTGGTTTAGTTGGTGAAGAGAATCTTCCCTTCCCTGAGAAGTGGAATCGCGCACGTAAGCACATTTTTAGTTCGTATTTGTGTTTCTTTGAGATGTTTTATTAACATCGTATCTATTTCTTCTTCTTCCAGCAATCATGGGTACTGTTAAGAATGTCTCCAGTATCCGTGACAGGGTAGAAAGTTGTTGTCTGTTGCTTCATTAGAAGAAAGGTCTTGGAAGTACTTCGCTGGGAAGTACGGTTGGCATGTAAAGACCCACGGTACATGAAGTTTTTTACTTCTTTACTTGTTAGATCCTTCTTTTATTCTCGCTTAATCTTCCCCTTTTTGATAGGGTGTCTGCTTCGTCTATTCCAAATGTCTCTGGCCCAAGCCCAAGAGATCATTGTTAGTTCGTATTCCTCGAAGAGGAAAGTGGGTGAGTCCCGTTCCGAAGAAGAAGAAGAAAAGGAGGGTGCTTTGGTGCACAGGTCACGGAGAAGGAGGGTGGTTTTGGACGACGAGTCTACACCCATGACTTTTCCTTTTGTGTCTGCAGTTAGACCCTTAACCTCTGAAAACGTTTCACAGTCCCCTGTTAATGATTATGTTGAGTACTTGTTCCATGAAGGTTTTGATCTTGCTCCTTATGATGTTCCTTTAGCAACTGTTTTTCCTGACCCTTTAAGAGAAGATGTTTCATCGGTTCCTCGTGTTTGCTACCCTCCTTTAGCTATTACGGTTTCTTCCGTATCTTTACCTGCGGTTTCCTCAATTATTAAATCTTTCGTGCCTGCTATTTCGCCTGTGCCTTCTTCAGTTCCCCCACCCTCAGTGCCTGTTATTGTCCCATCCGTGCATGCTTCCATGCCTTCCATTAGGTAAGTAGGTTCTTCTAGCAGGGAGATACGGAGGGTGATGATAGATGTTCCAGCTCTAGAAAGTCTTTTCAAGAAGACGGGTTAACCCGCGGTATGGCTCAAACCTTTGATAGGTCCAACAGAAAAAACCGAGCTAGCTAGCCATACATCCCTTACTTGGGCCAATGAAGTGGGGCATACCTCCTTGAAGGTACGGTGCAATTCTATTTTCACATGTGAATTTTACCATGTCTAAATAATTTATCACATCTAATTGGTTTGCTTCTTGTAGATCAACCTTATTGGTATGGATCTTATGAAGAGGATCTTGAATTCGGATCAGGAAATAAGAGAATTGCAGGCTGATCTTGGTGATCTAAGGGAACAATATGATAGCTTGAGAATTGATATGGACTCCTTAGAGGAGGAGAGGAATACCTTAAAAAGACAACTGAGGATTACGGCAATGGAACTGGCTGTGGAGAAGGCCTCTTCAAATCAGGCTGATAAGGATAAGAGCATTATGGAATCTTCATTTGCTGAACAATTGTCTCAAGCCCTTGCCAGGGCAAAAGGAGGTATATTCTGGCGAGCTCGTACAATCACTCTCCCGGACCAAAGAAGAACTGCGTAATGCATTAAATAGAGTCAAAATTTTGGAGGAGTCGATCGTACCTCTGAGGACTTCCCATGAAGATGCTGAAGCGGAGAAGGATGGGTTAAAAGTTGAGCTTCAAATTTGGGCAAAATATTATAACGATATTGAAGAAGCGGCTACCGTTGATGTAAGTTGGGCGTATATGAATTCTCGCCTTGATACACTGACAGAGATGAGTCAAGAAAGTTTTGACCTCAGTGTTGCAATAGCTAAAACCAAAGAGGCTATGGAGAAGACTCAACAAGGTCTTAATCTTTCTCCATCTGATGGTGAAACTTCTGCTGCTCGTGCCTCTTCGCCTCAAGTTGCTCCCATTCCTTCTATTAATGAAGAATTCATCCCTCCTCCACAAGAAGATTAAAGTATTGGATTTCCTTGTTTTTTTATATATCGGATTGGTGGTTACCCCAAGCTCCATCGGGGTTAAATTTGGATATTTGAAGTCCCCAACTGACAACTTAGGGACACAAAAATGTAATTATTATATGCGGTTAAGTACAAGTTAGTACTTAGTTCTTTCCTAGCTGCTCTTTTTGATATGAATGCAATATATGACTTTTTTGTTACGAGCTTCTGTTTTGCTTTTAAGTCCTTTGCATGTCTTGCTTTTTGAGGTTTTTAGTTTTACCTCTAAACTTTAGCATGAAAATGCTAAAATCACTTGAACCTTTTTAAAGTAGGCACGGTGTTTGTACAAAATAGAAGCCTTTGTTTATTATAGGCTTTATTTATAAGATAGGCCCCTTTTTGATTGATTCTTAATAAAGAAGACGTCTCAACTTCATAGTAATGCAATACAGTGATAGGAATTTTTCACATGTTTAGAAATGCTTCTAAGGGAAGTTTTTTTTGTGGACTTCCACAACATTTACATGTGTTTACGATTATCGTCTAAGACTCATGTTGCAACTATTTTTATTTAACAGATTTGATATACACTTGTATTTCGTAACTGTTTTTTCGAGTAAATACAAGGGAGCAACTATTTTTCATTAGTAACAGTTATTATAAGAATTGGAGTTTTTACTCGCAACTTTTTTTGTTGGAAATAGTTTTCTAATAAGTACGAGGGAAATATTTTCTTATCCGTAACCGTTTTATTTGATAACAGTTTTGTGAACAAATACAAGTATTTTGATCCTTCATCCATAACTGTTTTATTTAATAACAGTTTTCTATATGAGTACAAAGATTTCGTAACTGTTTTTAGTCATAACAGTTTTTGAATGAGTACACTGATGATGATCTTTTACCCCTAACAACGTTTCTTCCTCGTGACTAATATTTTGCCTTTCAACCTGAACATGTTCGAAGGTTTTTTGCATTTTTGCATTACGCTTTGTATTTGGATGACTCTTTTGATCTCTTTCGATTCTGCTCGTATCACTTGTCTTGTTGGGTAGATGGGTCTTTAGGGTCGAGTTTTTGACTTTCTGATAGTCTTCTTTGCTTCGTCTTAGCCTTCCATACTGTAGTCCCCCAAGTGTTTGAGCTTTGAAGAATGAGACTCGAGCACTTGATTATTCCTTCCTTGTGGTCCTTTACCTGAAAAGGAAAAAACATTCCGGACTCGAAGGTATATAGTTTGTTAGATGATGACCGCTTAACCCTTTAAAACGTCCATCAGAAAGTGTAACCCTAGACCGGGAATTGTGTTATTTCCTCGCGTTTTTGCAAGTCTAATATCATCATCTGGTGATGGGTTAGCTTTATGCCTATCATCTAAAAAAGTTAGTAAAATTATAAATGTTCAAAATAAAATCGAACGTGTGATACCTGACCGAGGGTACTTCTTTTCCTTAAAACAAGATAGGCGTGTCAGGAAACAATGTGAAGTCACCCCTATTTCGCTGTCCAGGGAGGGTAGGATTCTGCCGTCCATAACTTCTAACTCGTAGGCGCCCTTCCCAGCTATGCCTCAGATTTTGTAGGATCCTTCCCAATTTGGATTTAGCTTTCCTGCGCCTGCTTCTTTCATTGATTGAAAGACTTTTTTGAGGACGAAGTCCCGAATCTTGAAGTACCTGAGATGAGCATTATGGTTGTAATAACCCTCTATGATTTGTTTTTGAGCTGCCATCCGTATTAGTGTTGCTTCTCTCCGTGGTTCGAGCAGGTCTAGATTGGTCCTCAACTCGTCATCGTTTTCTTCCTCCATGGCTTCTGTGAACCTTATGCTTGGTTTGCCAATCTCCACAGGTATTGAGGCTTCTGAGCCATAGACAAGTGCGAGCAGAGTTTCTCCCCTGGCTATTCTTGAAGTTGTTTTTTATGCCCATAGTACCACTGGTAACTCATCAGGCCAATTTCCTTTGGATTTATCCAACCGCTTCTTTAGATTGTTGATGATGACCTTATTCGTAAGACTCAGCTTGACCATTAGCCACAGGGTGGTATTGCATTGAAGTGATCCGTTTGATTTGCCAGCTTTCGAAGAATTCTGTGATTTGCGAGCCTATGAATTGTGGGCCATTATCACACACGATCTCCTTAGGTATCCCAACGAGGAATATTATGTTTCGCCATAAGAATCTTTTAACTTCCTTTTCTCGCACTTGTTTGAATGCTTCTGCCTCTACCCATTTTGTAAAATAGTCGGTTAGCATGAGAAAAAACCGTACATGTCCTTTAGCTATGGGAAGAGGTCCTACTATGTCCATACCCCATTTCAAGAAAGGCCATGGGGATATTATTGGATGCAATAATTCCGCTGGTCAATGCATGTTATTGGCAAACCTTCGGCACCTGTCGCATTTGGATACGAAGTTCTCGGCCTCTTGTTCAATCTTAGGCCAATAGTATCCAACTCTTATTAGGGTTTTCACTAAGGATCTCTTCCCTAAGTGATTTCCACAGCGTCCTTCGTGGACTTCTTTCATCACAAATTCCATTTGGTTAGGTCCGAGGCATTATGCTAAGGGATTTGTGTACAAAGATTTATGGCTGGCAAACTACAGGGTGTCCGGGAAGATGAAGAAGAAATTTGTGTTGCATAGGGCTGACTTTGGCAGCTTATATCTCTAAATCAATTAGGAATTCAAAGATGACCAAAACATGAAAGTTGTAGATCTTGGAGTTTTGTGCAAAACGTCATTGCCATTCTACTAAAGGCTGTCTGAGAAGAGTTTGGAATTACTTTTCGAGTTTTTTTGTTCTTCGCGAATGCGAGGGTAGGCCCGCGAACGTGAAGAAGACTTTCCTGGCAATGTATAAGTTTGCTAAAAAATGGGTTAGGCTCATTTCATCTCATTTACTCCATGGGATACGACTTAGGGGTGATTTTGGAGCTCCATCTTTATCATATATGTCAAGGTAAGTGATTCCCACCTATTTCAAGTTAAATACTTGGATTATATATATATTAACATGGAAATTCATGGAAAATTAGTGAAAACTTGGGGTTTTGGTAGAAAATCTTGAAATTAGTATTTTTGGATTTTGACCACGAAATAGGACATGGGATTTGGAATAAATTATATATTTGAGTTCGTGAAGTTATGGGTAATGTTTATCTTTGAAAATTTTGAATGGGCACACAGGCCCGAGGGTGATTTTTATCGACTTTTTGATCGGGGTTAGGAATTGTTATAAATTTGATTCTAATGGATATTTAGCATATATTAATGGATTTGCGTAAATATTGGCTAGTTTTGGGGCGTTGTGCATCAATTTGAGTCATCAGAAGGGCTTGGAAGCCGGTTATAGAACTTCAGAGCGAGGTAAGTCTCCTTTCTAACCTTGTAAGGGAGAATTGTCCCTATAGGTGAAATAATCAATCATGTGCTACTATTTGTGGGGGCTACGTACACACGAGGTGACGAGAGTCCGTGCGTAGCTACTATTATGCTTATGTTCAGGTTGTCTAGGAGCCAAAAGCATGTTTTATTTGCCATACTTATAACTTTACTGATAAATTTAATAATGTTTAAACCTTATCAAACTTGGAAAATGAATTTTTAGAAAAGATTTAAATACTATCTTCGTGACCATTAAAAGAGAATTTATCACTTCCTTGGGTAATTGTTTTCTTGATAAAGTCTGGATTTACTGTTTGAATGTGTGTATCTATGAGTACTTGCGTCATGTGTATAATTCGCGAGCAGGGTAGCTCTATTACTTATCTGAGTACCTGCGTCGCATGTATAATTCGCGAGCGGGGTACCTCAATTATTTTTATTTGACCGCGTCGCATGTACGATTCGCGAGCGGGGTAATAGATGCATCTATGGTTCGAGCCGTTCGACCCTTCGGTAGTGCACATTTTATTCTTGTTGGTTCGAGCGGTTCGACCCTCGGCATTTCCTACACATGATATTTGTTGGATACCATATGTGATTTGAACTGTTAAATTGCCTTAAGATATAAGTTACTAATTTAAATGACGGAAACTAGGATTTATAATTTATGGAAGAAGTTGTCCTTTCCTGCTGTTATATGTTATTTGATAATAACATCCATGTTTGACATTACACTTGATTGTATTAATTTGACCTCTAGTAAGAGTCAATGTCGACCTCTCATCACTACCTCTTCGAGGTTAGGCGGGATACTTACCAGGTACACGTTGTTTTTCGTACCCATACTACACTTGATGTGTATTTTGTTGCACATGCACATGTATATCCAGCGGCCTAGCTCGGCGCAGCGACATGGTTGATAAGGAGACTTAGGTGAGTTGCACCTCCCGAGACGACCGCAGCCAGCAGAGTCTCCTTTAGAGTATTGTGTTGTATTTTCCCTATTGTCCATTTGTATTGCGGACGGTTACTGTATTTCATTTTCTTCCTAGAATTTACTCATGCACTTGTGACACCGGGTTCTGGGATGACTAAGGGATTTATTAATTATTTAAATTTGTTACATCATTGCTTACTTAATAGAAGTTCGTTAATTATCATTTAATGCAGTAAAAAGAAATGAGTTCAAGAGTAATAAAATAAAGATTTAGTTAACTCCTTTGTGTTGTCTTGCCCGACGGCAGAGTCCGGCGCCATCACGACCATTATTGGATTTGGGTCTTGACGACATGGTATCAGAGCACTAGGTTCCCTTAGGTCTCACGAGTCATGAGCATGTTTAGTGGAGTCTTGTTGATCGGTACAGATACGTTTGTACTTATCTTCGAGAGGATACAAGGCTGTTAGAAGTACTTCCCTTCTTGATTCCTCATCGTGCGGTTTGATTCCTTTGAGGCTTATGCATATGTTTCTTTCATACTCAATCTTACGCGACACGAAGCTCTTGCTATAAATCGTGAATTTGAGGAACCCTAATGGAACTACAGATATGGTGCGTGATGTTCCTCCATGCACGGATGGTTGGGGTTATTGTCGATGCTTTGCGAAAGGATATTATGTGGTTTCAACTCGGTAGTTGAACTTCTGAGATATTTGAGGCTATGTGTAGATTTATATGATGTTCATGATTGGTTATTGCACAATATTGATGAGATGGTAGGATGTTTGTCCATATGTCAGGGCAGTGAATGACTTGAACGGAGGTCGGCTCAGGGCATGATTCTGAGATCCATTATTTTTATTTCCGACGGAGGAAAGACAATTGGTATATAAATGTTCAGGTTTGAATTGGTAGAGTAATGAGACTTGGTGTGAACATCTATTTTTTGACCACACCCAAATTCTATACCATTTTGCTATAAATATTAATGTTATATCTAAT
>MDKI01172611.1:0-15461 GCA_005239505.1 Nicotiana paniculata
ATATATATATATATATATATATATATATATATATATATATATATATATATATATATTCTTTACAGGCTATTTTATAGAATGCCCCACCGTAGCCTCGTCACTACTTCGTCGAGGTTAGGCTCGAAATTTACTCAGTACATGGGGTTGGCTGTACTGATACTGCACTCTGCACTTCTTGTGCAGATCCAGGTTTTGGACAGTGTTAAGTTCGAGACATAGTGGTGCATTTTCACGAAGACAAGAGGTAGATCTGCTGGCGTTCGCAGACTCCTGGAGTCTTCTCTACACTATTTTGTTGTTCTTTATTTTATTCAAAATAAAGATATTTTTCTTTCAGCCAAATACTTGTAGCATTCATTAGTAGTTCGTGAATTGTGACACCAGACCTTGGGTAGATATATAGTTGATAATAGTTTGTGGTTCGTTTCATCTTATCTAATATTATTCATGAAGTCATTTATTGGAAAGCATTAGCTTTATTTGTTTTATCTTAAGATTTCTATTGTGTTAAGTAAACTTTTAAATGAAATGGTTAGTAAATTTCTAACATCGGCTTGCCTAGAAAGTATTGTGTTAAGCGTCATCACGATCCCGTGGGTTAGGAATTTGGGTCATGAAAATATTCTTAAATTGTGTTAGCCCCGGTCCACGTAATCCGAAAAGTTTGATTGATGTGTATTTGCAACCCTTTGATTGATGAGCTAAAATAATTGTGGTATGATGGTGTTGAGACATATGACATATCAACCAAGCAGAATTTTAATTTGCGTGCTAATTTAATGTGGACTATTAACGATTTTCCTGCGTATGGAATGTTGTCTGGGCGGATGACTGCTGGGAAGCTAGCTTGTCCTTACTGCATGGAAAATAGTAAAACGTTCACTTTGAAACATGGCCTAAAGCAATCATGGTTCGATTGTCATCGTCAATTCTTGCCTCATGATCATGAGTTTAGAAGGATGAAAAATGCATTCAAAAAGAATAAAATGGAATATGATTCTCCACCTCCGATACTTTCAGGTGAGGAAATTTGGGAGAGGGTCCAGAACTTCAGTAAAGTTACTGAAGCTCCACCTTATAGATTCCCCGGATATGGTGTTACTCATAACTGGACGAAAAGATATGGTGTTACTCATAATTGGACGAAACAGAGTATATTTTGGGAGTTGCATTATTGGAAGGATAATCTTCTCCGTCACAACTTTTATGTCATGCATATTGAGAAGAATTATTTTGACAATTTGTTCAACACAGTGATGCATGTTAAAGGGAAGACAAAGGATAACCCGAAGGCTAGAATGGACTTACAAGAATATTGCAGGCAGCCTGAATTATACTTGCAGACAACAAACAATGGTAAGGTGTTCAATCCCAAATCAAGTTACACATTCACTTTGGAGTAAAGATGACAAATTTGTGATTGGGTTACGAAATTGAAGATGCCTGAGGGTTATGTGTTGAATCTTGGAAAAAAGTAGATATGGAGGTGGAGAAGTTGAGCCATTTGAAAAGTCATGACTGGAAGTTGAGCCATTTGAAAAGCCATGACTGTCATGTTTTCATGGAGACCTTAGTGCCTATTGCATTTTGTGGTTTGCCTGAAAGAATCTGGAAACCCATCATAAAGATTAATTTGTTTTTCAAAGACTTGTGTTCTACCACATTAAGGGAAGAAAACCTACTCTGGATGGATCAGAACATTCGTGTAACTTCTAGTAAGATGGAAAAAATATTTCTATGTAATTTTTTTTATGTGATGGACCACCTTCCAATCCACCTTGTACACGAGGCATAACTTGGAAGGCTTGTTCAATGCAGATGGATGTATCCCTTTGAGAGGTAATATTATAAGTTTGATGTAATTTTCTATTTTATTTGAATGTTCTTGGCTAACATGACATTATGTAGGATAATTGGAAAATGCAAACAATTTGTTAAGAAGAGGAATAATATTGAAAGATCTATATGCGAAGCTTATCTTGCAAAGGAAACAACTCATTTTTGTTCTTATTATTTTGAGAGTAACGTGCCATGTTCTAGCAATAGACCCAATAGACACACGGTCGAATGTGTGAATGATCTATTATATCCACCAATGTCCATATTCAATCAATCAGGCCGATGTTCTAAGGATGTTAGAAAGAAAAGTTTGAGGGATATGGAGTACAAGTCAGCTACACTTCATGTGTTGCTACATTGTCCCGAATTTGTACCATTTCTCAAGTAAGTATTGATTTATTAGTTATCAAAATATAAAATTTACTGTGATTACATCTTAATGCAAATGCAACTATTAAAAATATTTGATGTGTCACAATCACTTCGTGGATCAGTTTTGCCATGATGCTGTATATACGAGATTTGATACGTGGTTCAAATAATTTATAAGTTTATCCTGATAATGTTCTAATACTATGTAGGTAAATAATGTTTGTAAGTTATGCTAACTTATAAACTTTTTTAACATTATGTAGGTAAATAATCCAAATAATGGTGTAAATCAATTTTTAAAAGATATATCTTGGGGATCTGGGATTTAGGTCACAACAATGTCTAAGTACGTAGTGAATGGTTATAAGTTCCATACAGAGTATTGCTCTAAAAAAAATAGCAACAACAGTGGAGTGTGGGTTCAAGGTGGTGATGGAAACATCTTGGAGATATTGATTATTATGGTGTGCTCAAAGAAATAATAGAACTAGAATATACATGTTGGCCCTATAAGAAATTGATACTCTTTAGATGCAAGTGGTTTGACCCAAATCCAACAAGAGGTACAAGAGTACACAACCAATACAACATAATTGAGGTTAATCATACGAGGGAGTATGGTTACTATGATCCTTTCATAATTGCACATAATGTTAGGCAAGTGTATTATGCTCCTTATCCCTTGCGGCGGAATAAGTTCGATTTGTGGGTTGTAATAAAAACTAAGCCTGTAGGTAGGGTGGAAGTCGAGAATGTGTTAGATGTTGCATATCAAAACGATATCTCCAGTGTTCACCAAATAGTGGAAGATCAGTTAGGAAATGATTTGGAACATCCTGAACGCATATTGGATGAAGTTGATATAAATGAAGTAACAATTATAGAAAATGAGGATGAAGAATCAACTGATGAAGTTCAAACAAGTGAGGACGAAGAATTATCGGACGAGGAACAATACGTCGAGGAGCTTTAAAAAGTTGGTTTTTTAAAGCACTCTCGTTTTATAGCTAGTTTCTTATATGTTTCAATCTAAACATGTATTATATTATGCAGATGGAAAGCAAGGGTCAAGGTAACAATGACCCTATGTCACGACCCAAATTCTCAACCCTCGGGATCGTGATGGCGCCTAACACCATACTTTCTAGGCAAGCCAATTTTAGAATTTAGCTAACCGAATTCTTATCTATATTTATTTAGACATAAGTAAACAGTTTAAAATGAGTGCGAAATCTATTACTATTCCACCAATGATATCAATAATAATTAAGTAACAAAACGAAACCACAAAACTAATGCTAATATTGAACTACCCAGGGTCTGGTATCACAATTCATAAACTACTAAGAATACTACAAGTATTTGGCTGAAAAAAAAATATCTTTGTTTCGAATGAACTAAAACAACAATCTAATTAATAAGAGGAAGATTATAGGAATCTGCGGACGCCAGCAAATCTACCGCGTGTCTCCGTGTGAATGCTCAACTACTGCTCAAAGAATTTGCGCTGGCCGGTACCTGGATCTGCACAAGAATTGCAGAGTGCAGTATCAGTATAACCGAACCCATGTACTGGCAATTGCCGAGCCTAACCTCGACGAAGTAATGACGAGGCTACGGCGGGGCCTTTATAACATAACCTGGATACAATGAATAATGAAACACGATGGGAATAATGAAAAATTAAACAGTACTTGCAACAAATGAATAGAACAACTCGGTTAACTCTTCCAGTTCTCAGCTATAACCAATTCTCACGAAGATTTCCAAGTTCAGTTCATAATAACCGTAAGCGCAGAATATGAAATGACAACAATAAAACGGTGAGTATTCCAGTCTTTATGTTTAAAAATCAGTAAAACATGAATATCCTCCCTTATTGCTCCTTGTTGCAGCGCGCAACTCGCTCCCACCTGTCCACACTTATTGCTCCTCCCTATATATATCACCCTTATTTCTATTGTTGCGACGTGCAATCCGATCCCACCTGTCCACCCTTATCACTCCTTGTTGCGGCGTGCAACCTGCTCCTACCAGACATTCACATCTCCTTATTTATTGAAAGAGATTTCACAATTTAGGTCAAATGCCTTTCACCATATTTATGTCTCAACAATTATACATAGAAAGCCGTACTATTCATAAACTTCATCAATTATCATTTCACCATGAAACCAACCGAATTATATAGTAAAACACTGTCAACCAGCTCACCATTTTATGTGTCACAATGAAGCCAAGGGAACAACCAACACTTCCAAAATACTTGAAATAATACTTAACAACAAGCTGATGAAAACAAGTAGACATGGGAGCATCAATGATCATAAAACAATTAAGCTAGGGATCAAATAAATTGGAAACGGGGAAGGGATCATGTTCAAAAGATAAGTTAGTGGTGCATAGATACTCGTCACCTCACCTATACACCACTCACATGCAATTCCACATAGCAGTTAAGTTGGGGATTCCTATTCCCTTAAGTCAAGGTTAAACCAAACACTTACCTCAATTTCACAAGCAATTCACTGCTCAAGCACAACTTTTCCTTTAGAATTTACCTCTAACACGCTCGAATCTAATCACAATTGGTTCAATATCATTAATTATTGCTAAAGGCATTAACTTTAATGAAAAATCATGGGTTTCCTATCAAAAGACATAAATCGACCCCTGGCCCGCTTGGTCTAAACTCGAGGTTCGGACCAAAACCCGTTTACCCATTCTCCCCCGAGCCCGGATATACAATTGGTTTTGGAATCTGACCTCAATTCGAGGTCTAAATTCCCAAATTTGAAGTTCTTAGGTTCTACCCAAAAATCCCAATTTTTGCCATGAAAACTCTAGATTATGATGAAATCTTGTAAAAAGTTGTTAAGCATTGAAAGGAATTAGTTAGAGATCACTTACCAATGATTTGGAGAAGTTTGAGTGTTTGGAAAAATTGCCTATGGAGGTTTAGGGTTTTAGAGAATTAAAAAAAGGGTGAAAATGCCGTCTAAAATCTCACTTAACAAGCTGCAGCTATCGCAATTGCGAACCCTTTGAAATCTTGCTGCCTTCGCATTTGAGACATATATGTCGCATTTGCGACATCTAGGGCCTTCGCAATTTCCGGCCAAAAGGTTCGCATTTGCGAGGTTGGCCTTCCCAGGCCTTCTTCGCATTTGCGACAATATAGTCGCATTTCCGAGGCCGACAGACTTTGCATTTGCGAAGCCTGATCTCACATTTACGAGAGGCGAGATCAGAGGCCTGTGCAAAACACCAGATGCACAACTGAGTTTTCTTAAGTTCTAATCACTCCGTGGCCTATCCAAAACTCACCCGAGTCCTTGGGGCTCCAAACCAAACATGCACACAAGTCTAAAAATATCATATGAACTTGCTCGTACGATCAAATCATCAAAATAACATCAAAAACTACGAATTTAACCTCAACTCATGACTTTCCTCAAGAACACTTCATTTTCACTATTTTTTCATCCGGATATCCGAATCACATCAAATAAATTCCGATTCTCATCAAATTTCATAGATAGGACTTAAATGCCATAATAAACCTGTACCGGGCATCAGAACCAAAATACGGGCCCGATACCAACGATTTCACACATTAGTTCATTTCTTTATTTCCTTAATAATCCAGCAAAAATAATTTTCTTCAAAAATTGATTTATAAGGCTAGAGACCTCGGAATTCCATTCCGGGCATACCCCTAAGTCCTATGTTTTACTGCAGACCTCCCGGGATCGTTAGAAAACAGACCCGGGTCCGTTTACTCAAAATGTTGACCAAAGTTAACTAAAATCAAATTTATCTCTCAAAAATTTATTATTTCATATATTTTCACATAAAAGCTTTCCGGTTTCGCGCCCGGACTGCGCATGCAAATCGAGGTAATTAAAAATTAATAATAGGGTTTTAATTCATAAGATGACCCTTTGGGTCATAACAATCTCCACCTCTAAAACAAACGTTCGTCCTTGAACGGACATAGAAAATTACCTGAACTGGAAACAAGTGGGAATATCTACCCCGAATGTCCGACTCGGACTCCCAAGTAGCTCCCTCGACGGGCTGACCTTTCCAGTGCACTCGAACTGAAGGATAACTCTTTGATCTCAACTAAGGAACCTGCCGGTCTAAAATGGCTACCGGCTCCTCCTCATAAGTCAAATCTTTGTCCAATTGGACAGAACTGAAATCTAACACGTGGGACGGGTCACCATGATATTTCGGAGCATAGATACATGAAATATCGGATGAATTGAGGAAATCTCTTAAGGCAACACAAGTCTATAAGCTTTTCACGACCCGATTTACCCACCAAAAGGCATCGTGATGGCACCTAGTCTCTACGACTAGGTAAGCCTAATTGTGGAAAACACATATTAAATAGAAGCAATAAAATAAAGGTGAAATAAGTGAGTCTACAATGAAACATCGCCACTTGGCGCGTACAAAATATAACTTTTCCCAAAACCCGGAATATCACTTTAGTTACAAGCTCTGTCTCAAAATAGCTCTATACAAGGAGAGGGAATTTACATGAAAAAGAAATCTATCTAAATCTTGAATGGAAGGTGACTCGAAGGAATCTGCGGATGAGGCAGAATTACCTTTCGGTCTCCTAAAACATGCTGCTCGGACCCCTAGCCACGAAACTGAGCGCTGGTACCTGGATTTGCACACGAAAAACATGTGCAGGAAAGGGCATGAGTACACCACAAATTGGTACCCAGTAAGTGCCAAGCCTAACCCCAGTCAAGTAGTGAAGAGGTTAAGGTTAAGGCTCTACTGTATTTTTTTAAGTAAAAACAGTTTAAAATTTGAACAGAGAGATATAATAAGCTAAGACAAATCAGCAGGAACAATGAGCTAAAAGAGAATAATAACAGGGAGCCCTCGGCTCAGCACATCATATATCACAGTAACAAGTATGCAATGCAGTACAGGGGAAAAGCTCCCGGAATCTCGTCCGTAGTCCCAATTTAAATATGCAATGCAATACATGGGGAAAGCTCTCGGAATCTCGTCCTTAGTCCCAATTTAAATATGCTATGCAGTACAGGGGAGAGCTCCTGAAATCTCGTCCGTAGTCCCAATTTAAATATGCAATGCAGTACATGGGGAAAGCTCCCGGAATCTCGTCCGTAGTCCCAATTTAAATATGCAATGCAGTACAGGGGAAAAGCTCCAGGAACCTCGTCCGTAGTCCCAACTTAAATATGCAATGCAGGTCAAATACCGAGCACAATGTTTTATTTTAAACAGTTCAGGAAGGATCACAGGCAAAAATATGGATAAAACTACCTAAACATGGTACACGTAGTAATAACTAGGGAAAATTTAAGTAAGACATGTAGGCATGCTATTTCCTAATCTAACTACATAGTCAATACATGAGACAGTGAAATAGGAATGAAATGATTTAAGTCATGGAGGGAAAAATGGAGTCTTAGAAATAATGGCCCGTGTACGTACTCGTCACCTCACATACACGGCGCCCAAACAACGTAAAACAATATCAAAATAGCCTAAGGGGAAGTCCCCAACACAGAGTTAGGCAAGCCACTTACCTCGACTACGCTACTCAACTTAAAACCACGCTTTTTCCACGAGTATCCGACTCTGAATGGCCCAAATCTATTCAATTCGATTGCATAATGTAAATATAACTTTAAGGAATAAAAATAGCTAATAAGTTCGAGGCTAATACGCGAAATTAAGAAAATAGCCCAAAAAGCCCCCCGGGCCCACGTCTCGGAATCGAGTGAAAGTTAAAAATTTAGAACACCCATTTACTCACGAACTCACTCAAACAAGAATTCGAAAACCGACGATAAAATCCTATGAAATTCTCGGATTTCCTAATTGGGGAAACTTCTTCCAATTAGCATGATTTTTCACCTAAATCCCTCAATTGCATGGAAGAAATGGCTATAGATTAATGATATACAAAGGAAATAGGGTTATGAATTGTTACCTATGAAGCTTTTCCTCAAAACTCACTCCAAATCGCCTACACCCAAGCTCCAAATTATTTTTAGAAGTTATGAAACTCAAGCACTCGAATTTGATGTAAACTGCCAAGCGATTTCCGCACCTACGCCCCTTGGACCGCACCTGCAAAAAATCCATCACAGGTGATAAAACCCACTAAAAGGCCTGGGGCCGCATCTACGGCTCCGCACCTACGATAACTGGTTGCCTTGGCCAAGCCCACACCTGCGATCCCCCTCTTCCACACCTGTATGTCCCGCACCTGCAGAAAGTCCATCGTAGGTGCGAGACACCAGAACCAGAAATGGTTCAACTTTTCTCCAAGTTCAAAAATCACCCGTTGAGCATCCGAAACATCCCCGAGTCCCCCGGGACCTCAACCAAACTTACCAACAAGTCCTAATACCTTATCCAAACTTAGTCGAGCCGCCAAAACACATCGCATAACATCAAAATCACCAATTATACATAGATTCAAGCCTAATAACTTATGAAGTTTCCAAACTCTACAACCGATGCCGAAACACCTCAAAACTAGTCCGAATGACCTCAAATTATACACACATGTCACAAATGATACAACAGACCTATAACCACTCTCGGAATTCCAATCCGACCCGATATCAAAATTCTACCTATCGGCCGAAATCGCCGAAATTCTAACTTCCACCAATTCAAGCCTAAATCTACTACAGACCTCGAAATCACATTCCGTAAACGCTCCTAACTTCGAGATCACCCAACGGAGCTAACGGAGTTGACGAAATCCCATTCCGGACCCGTCTTCGCGTAGTTCCAACTACGGTCCGATTTTTAAAGCTTAAACACACATATAAGGACTATGTGTCCAAAAACTCTTCGAATTCCACCACTCAACGTTCCAACAAGTCCAAAAGCAAAAATAAACACGGGGAAAGCAGTTATTAGGGAATCGGTGCGCTAACTCTCAAAAAAACATACCGAGTTGTTACAAAGCTACCTCCACCACTCTATCATGAATATTAAATGGCCCGATATACCTAGGGCTCAACTTACCCTTCTTCCAAAACCTCATAACACCCTTCATGGGTGAAACCCGAAGTCATACTCTCTCTCCAACCATGAATGCCACATCACGAACCTTACGATCGACATAACTCTTTTGCCTGGACTAAGCTGCACGAAGTCGATCCTGTATAATCTTGACCTTATCTAAGGCCTCTTGAACTAAGTATGCACTAGGCTATCATTCATTTCTAAGAGAGGGAGGGCCGTATGCACAAGTTATAGATCGGTGTCTAGCGCTAATGTGGCAATAGGGTTGTGGACGTGCTAAGTGTGTGATGGCCATAATCCTGCTATGAAAACTTACACTTACGACGTGCCATAACCATTACTACAATGGAGCATAGTTTTCGTATAAGCATCAAACATAATTTCAATTTAATGCAGAGATCTAACCCTGGTTGGTCTAGCTGAGAGCTTGATTAAAAATTTCTCAAATTCGCGCTTGTAAAGACAGGATGAAGTGTGATGACCCGAAAGGTCATCTTGTGTAATGTAGCAGAAAACTGTGTTTTGAGGCCCCGAAAGCCTCCGTTCATCTCACCTTGATATGCATGCATAGCCCGAGCGTGTAGCTTCGCCGGGAAGCTTTGATGTGAAAAGTTGATTTCATAATGATCAATTGATTAAAGTTGACTTTGGTCAACATTTTTGGTAAACAGACCCGGACCCGTGATTTGACGGCCCCGGAGGGTCCATAGAAAAAATGGGACTTGGGCGTATACCCGGAATCGAATTCCGAGGTCCCAAGCCCGAGAAATGAATTTTTGAGTTAAATTGTTTTCTGAAAATATTTAAGGAAATTGACAATGAAATTTGATTAGAAAGTGATGGTATCGGGCCCGTATTTTGGTTCCGGTGCCCGGTACAGGTCTTATATATGCTTTGAGCACTTTCTGTAAAGTTTGGTTGAAATTGGATGTCGTTTGATGTGTTTCAGACTTAAAATGGAAAATTTGATGTTTTATGAAACTTGATAGAATTCATGGATTTTGAGGCTTAATTCGATGTATATGATGTTATTTTGGCGATTTGATCACACGGATAAGTTCATAGGATGTTTTTGAGGTAGTGTGTATATTTGGTTTGGAGCCCCGAGGGCTCAAGTGAGTTTCAGATAGGCCACATATTGCATTTTTCGAACTTGGAAGCTGCTGGTGTGACTGATCTGCAGGCTTCGCATTTGCGAAGCTAGCATCGCAAAGAGAGCTCACAAATTTGAGATACTCATTGCAAATGCGAAGGTTAACCTGAGCAGGCATGATTGCAAATACGACCAGTAGGTTCGCAAATGCGAAGGTTAACCTGGCAGGGTTGATCGCAAATGCGACCGATATGTTCGCAAATGCGAAGGGTGGGAGTGTTTGAAGGGTTCGCAATTGCGAACCTCTCTTCATAATTACCATGCAGGGGTGTTAGCAATTACGAACACTTGTTCGCAAGCCAACAAGTGGCCTGCACTGTACAAAACCGAGATTTTCACTTCATATTTCATATTTTCTCAAACTCAACTCTCTTAGGCGATTTTCCAAAGAACAAGACTCTTCCAAATCAGTTGTAAGTGGTTTTTACTCATTTGCTTTCAATCATTAACATCATTTAACATGTTTTCAACTTAAAATCAAAGATTTTCATGGGTGAAATTTAGCGAATTGGGTAGAACTTAGGTTTTTTATAAATTGGGATTTGAGTGGGTGATTGACCTCCGATTTGAGAGATTTTTATATAGCTAGACTCATGAGAGTACGAGGGTTCTAAAAATGTAAAATTTACCCGACTCCGAGACGCTGGCCTGGGGGGTGTTTTGGTCATTTTACCTAATTTCGCGTCGTAACCTTGAATTTGATAGTAAAATTAGTGCATGAGATGTTATTTACGGTATGAAATTTATTTGAATAGATTTGGGCCATTTGGAGTCGGATACTCGTGGCTAACGTGTGGTTTTGGGTTGATTGCTATACTTTGGACCCGAGGTAAGTGTTAGGTCTAACCTTAACTTGAGGGAATAGGAGTTGAGTCTTGTTTACTTCTTGCTAATTGTAGAGTACAATGTATAGGCATGGTGACGAATATCTATACATTGGTGTTTAGCATGACCGTGAGTCCTTATATTGTGAATATTCTGGTGTTGTGGTAATTTCCATGTTTAATTGATAATTTCTATATGTTGTGAAGAATATGTGGAGGGAATTGTATCCTGTAAACTCTATTGGAGCTTTGGCTCAATTTATGAATTGAATAATGAGGAAATATGAGATATTACATTCTTTGGAGCATTGGCTCAATTTGTGAATTGAATAATGAGGAAATATGAGATATTACATTCTTTGGAGCATTGGGTCAATTTGTGAATTGAATAATGAGGGAATATGAGATATTACATTCTTTAGAGTATTGGCTTAAGTGATAGAATAAATCATGGAAATGAAAGCGAAAGAAAGAGGCAGAATTACTAAAATATACCCTTGTCGGGTCATTGTTGCTTTTGATATTGTTCCCTTGCCCGGATTTAATTGTTGAATTATTGTTCCCTTGCCGGGATCCCTATTTTTGTTCTGTTTACTTCCTTACTCTTGTTTGTTATTGTTGTTTGGGTGAGGAAGAGTGTTAAAGCACGAAGGATGATGCCATGCACTTGTCTTGGTAAGAATGAGAGTAAAGCACGAAGGGTGATGTCGTGCACTTGTCTTGGTAAGAAGGAGAGTAAAGCACGAAGGGTGATGCCATGCACTGTTTGATATTGTCTCCCTTGCCGGGATGTTGAGATTTCTGTTGTTGTTCCCTTGCCGGGATTTCTATTCTATTCTGTTTACTTCCTTGCCCTTGTTTGTGACTGCTGTTTGGGTAAGGAAGAGTGATAAAGCACGGAGGGTGATGTCGTGCACTGTGAGGAAAGAGAGTGAAAGAACGAAGGGTGATGCCGTGCCATGATTCACATTGATTACATTATACATTTCATAGTGAGGACGAGAGTAAAAGCATGAAGGGTGATGCCGTGCAAGTTTGTTGTTTCTTTTCCTTATTGAGATTTAACTTATATGAAACTGTTATCTCCCCACAGCATGTCCCCCTTCCTTTATTCATTTTTTCCTCTATATGTTCTTGTCCGTCGTGTATATGTACATCTATTTATTTGAACTGCACAGGTTTATTTGTTAGTCTGGTTCTAGCCTCATCACTACTTTGCCGAGGTTAGGCTAGGCACTTACTCAGTACATGGGGTTGGTTGTACTGATGCTACGCCTGCACTTCTTTATGTTGTGCAGATTACGCAGCCGGAACCGGAGGACATTATTAGTGGGCGTGTCTTCCAGCTCATCATAGAGGCTTCAAGGTATACCGGCTGGCGTCCCTTGGCCTTGGCATCTCTTTTATCCCTTTTTCTTCGATTCTGTCTTGTTTTTCCTTTAGTTTCATAGGCAGACATGTATTTCCTTTCAGACTTGTATTTAGAACTCTTAGACAGTTCGTGAGTTTGTGACTCCAGGTTTTGGGGAAATTTACGCGTTGTTGCATTATGTTATCCTTATTTAGCTTGAAACCGCATTTTAATTCTGCTGTTAAATAGTGAACCATTTAGTTTTAGTTTACCCTATTAAATTGTTGTTAAATTGCTAGTTTGTTTATATATGTTGGCTTGTCTAGCGGGTTCAATGTTAGACGGCATCAGGGCCCGATGGAGGGATTTTGGGGTGCGACAAATTGGTATCAGAGCACTAGGTTACTTAAGTCTCAGTACTCACGGACAACTTGGTAGAGTCTGAGGGATCGGTACGGAGACGTTTGTATTTATCCCCCAGAGGCTGCAAAGTTAGGATGACTCCACATTTCTTTTCATCTCTATTGTGCGATATGAATTCTAAGTACTGATTGAGTTTCTGTTCTATTCTCTCGCAGCTGGCGAGGACGCGTGCTTCCCTTGGTTCCGCCCAGCAGCCTGACACTCCTGCTACAGCTCCTACTCGGGGTCGAGGTCGAGGACGAGGCCGTGCTAGAGGCTGAGGCCGGGGCCGGGCTCAGCCTAGAGAGCAGCCCTAGTGGAGGACCCTCAGGTCGAGTCTGACGACGAGGTCCCAGTTCCGGCAATCCCAGTTGGACCAGCTCAGGTCCCAGAGGGGTTCATAGCTACCCCAGTGCTTCAGGACGCCCTTGTCCGTCTGGTTGGACTCATGGAGAGTGTAGCACAGGCGGTTCTTCTTCCTACTGCACCAGCCGTCTCTCAGGCTGGGGGAGGTGCCCAGACTCCTGCCGCCCACATGCCAGAGCAGCTAGCTCCATAGTTTCAGACTCCGGCACCTCAGCCAGCTGGAGTAGCTCAGCCGGGTATTGCAGCACCGGTAGTAGAGGGAGCAGTTATGTCAGCAGATGCTTTGTGGAGACTTGACAGGTTCACTTAGTTATTCACTACTACTTTTACTGGTTCACCATCAGAGGACCCCCAGGATTATTTGGATATCTTCCATGAGGATCTTCGGAATATGGGCATAGTGGAGTCCAACGGAGTTGACTTTGCTACTTTCGCTTATCGGGCGCAGCCAAGAGTTGGTGGAGAGACTATTTCTTAGCCAAACCAGTTGGATCTACACCTTTTACTTGGACTCAGTTCTCAGAGGTATTTCTGGGGAAGTTCCTTTCCATTACTCAGAGAGAGGATCTTCAGAGGCAGTTTGAGCGTCTCCAGCAGGGATCTATGTCGGTCACTCAGTATGAGACCAGATTCATCACTCTAGCCCGACATGCTCTTATGGTACTTCCCACTGATCGGGAGAGGGTTCAGAGATTTATAGAGGGATTGGCCCAGCCTATCAGACTTCAGATGGCGAGGGAGTCAGATACAGACATATCGTTCCAGGATGCGGCCAATATGGCCAGGAGGATTGAGATGATTCTGTCATAGGGTGGTGGTCAGGGGGCTGACAAGAGGCCCCGTCATTTCGGTCATTTCAGTAGAGCCTCATCTAGAGGCAGGGATCCTTCAGGCAGAGGTCATCCTCCTACACCTTTTCAGTCAGCTCTCCAGGTTTCCCATGGTACTTCAGGTGGTCGTGGTTATCAGACGCACTATTCTGATCAGCAGCCTTACAGTGCACTGTCGTTTCAGATTTTCCGGGGTGGTCATTCAGGTCGACAGGGTTAAATTCAGTTCCCTCAGCAGCCGAGGTCTTGTTACACTTGTGGTGATCCGGGTCACCTTGCCAGATTTTTCCCTCGAGCATCAGGTAGTTCTCAGCATCAGGGCTCTCGTGCCATAGTTCAGGCACCAGGTGTTCCACAGCATGCCCAACTAGCTAGAGGTGGGGGTAGAGGTGCTAGAGGTGGAGGTAGAGGTCATAGAGGTGGAGTTCAGGCCGCCAAGGGTGGAGGCCAGCCAACAGCCGACCATCCCAGAGATGTGGTTCAGGGTGGTGGGGCCCAACCCCAATGTTATGCTCTTCCAGCCAGGCCAGAGGCTGAGTCTTCAGATGCAGTTATTACAGGTACTATTCGGGTTTGTGATAGAGATGCTTCAGTGCTATTTGACCCATGGTCTACGTATTTGTATGTGTCCTCCTATTTTGCACCATACCTGGCCATGCTTAGTGATCCACTGAGTGTTCCTGTTTATGTAGCTACACCGGTGGGTGATTCTATCGTGGTCGATCGTTCTTGTGTTGTGGTGATTGGGGGGGTATTGAGACCCATGTTGATTTGTTGTTTTTCGGTATGGTCGACTTTGATGTTATACTGGGGATGGACTGATTGTCCCCATATCATGCTATCTTGGATTGTCATGCCAAGATGGTGACCTTAGCCTTACCAGAGTTGCCCCGTTTGGAGTGTAAAGGAACTCTTGTTCATTCTATCCGCAGTGTTATTTCGTACGTGAAGGCTCGGCATATGGTCGAGAAGGGGTGTTTGGCTTATTTGGCTTATGTGCACGATTCCTGTGTTGAGGTTCCCTGCATTGATTCGGTGCCCGTGGTTCGTGAGTTTCCTGAGTTTTTCCCTTCAGACCTGCCGGGGATGCCACCCGACAGGGACATTGATTTCTGCATTGATCTGGCTCCGGGCACCCAGCCCATTTCTATTCCGCCATATCGCATGGCCCCGCCAGAGTTGAAATAGTTGAAGGAACAGTTGTAGGATTTGCTTAGGAGGGGTTTCATTAGACCCAGTGTTTCCCCTTGGGGTGCTCCAGTGTTGTTTGTGAAGAAAAAGGA